>BMAV01001082.1:85151-116620 GCA_019973955.1 Trichonephila inaurata madagascariensis
ACATCTTTATATCAAGATATATAAATATGTGACATAAAAAAAATTAGCTGTCTTACGAATGATTAAAATTCCAAAACTCTGTTTTTTAAAAATATTCCTAAAACTTCTATGGTTTACCGAAAGAATTTCAAATTTATAAAGCCTAATCGAAAACTAATGCCCTACAGCTGATATAAAAAGCACGGTTAAAAATGAATCATCTTTTGTTCACTCATCGTGTTTTTTATATTCTGAAATCATATTTTTTTATTTTATTTTATTTTTTACTTTCCTTCAAATATTTTGAAGATTAATTTACATATTTTGATTCCATTATACTAGATTAAAAATATAAGTATAATAAAGAAAAAAAACACGATTTCTTAAACCATATAGATTATACTGAGGTTTTAATTTTTAAGAACATGTAAGTTTTAACTATCATTCTAAAAATAAAGGTTTAAGGGGGTCACTTCACGCAGCATTTTCCCTATCTCCGTAATGTTAAAAATGACCAATTTTAAGGAACATTTTTAAAAAATTGGCATGGTGTACAGTCATGAATTTTTGTGTGTGCATTCATTGTATTGTTTTTATTAATTTAATGGGAGCATTTTTCAAAATTTTGATTAGTTTTTTTTTAAAAAATTCATATGTGGAGTAACACGTCAAAATTTTTAAAACAGTGAAAATTCTTGTACATTTTAATCCATAAATATTTTTTGAATAATTTTTTTGACAAAATCTCTCATTAAAATATTCATTTGTATTGTTTTAACACATGTGCAAAGTTTCAAGGCTATAAAATAAGTAGTTTTTTCAAAAATGTTCCTTTTGTGTTGAAATTTACACTTTTGAGAAAAAGAGATTTAAAGTAAAAACTTACTATTAACTAATGCATACCAGAACTGTAACTTGGATTGCTAGTGTCATCTGCAAGATCATCTTCTTGTCTACATTTTAATTGTTTGTTTTTAATTCTAGCTTCTTTGGTTCATTGTAAAACTGCCTATTCTGCTTTCCTAATACACGCATAATCTACTTCTTGCAATGCTCGACATTTGTAAAATCTAGGGGTTGAATGTTTAATACATCTAAAACTTTTAATTTGGTACTGAAGCCTTGATTATATAAATATATAGCTTCATGTACTATAGTTTTTGAAGTACCCAATTGCACAAATACAGTTTTTGGAATTATACACCAAATACTATTTCCGCATTCACTAATATTTTGAGGTTTATCAAGCAAGCATCTAGACAAAAGTTCAAGATTAGAGACCTCTAAATACTTTTTTATGCTATTTCTAATTGCAATAGGTAAGTCGTGTTTATGCTTATATGTGTAACCTTTCAGTATGGACATATTATATCTACACCACAAGTCACTTCCCATGGGGCATAAACCGTATCGTAGATTCAAATCTGTGAACATTTTATCAAAATATATAGCTCAAATAGCTTGCCTTATAGCTAACAAATTTTCACGAGTTGTTTTGAATAGCCAAAACATAGTATCTTTGCAATTTGTCTATTTCTGCATCTGTCAAGCCATTATGGCATTCTAGAGATTTTTGTCCTCGAGCTTTTTGTCTTTTAATTTTGATTTTAACGCTTTAAGTCATGTTCCCATCATTTTCTCAACACACACACATGACCAACACATTCTAATTTTTCAATATTGACATATCTCTGAGGTTTAGATTCTAAATCTGTTTTGTATGCTTTAAAGTCCCCATAGAGTCCAAATATTGTGTATATCGTAAATTGTGTAATGTCTGCGAGCGATGGAAGATACAAAAATAAAAGTACACCTCTTCAACTTCCATATTCCCCTACTATTTACAATGTAACTTGCCGAACACTCATCGATATGTACATTGCTGTTAAAATTACATGAGCATTTCTGCGACAATATTTCAGTATCAACAACTTTCCCAGTGTCCAAACCAACTGTCGGTAACAAATCCATTTATATAAGTATGGCTTCTTTTTTTGCCAGGCACCATCGATAGCCACAGGTACATTTTGGCATCCATTATTAAATGATATTGTTTCGGCAGCAGCTAATGCCCTAGACAATTTAGTTACTTTCTCTGTCGCGTTATTAAATGTATGCATGGAATCGTAAAACCACTTTAGTGTAAGTGACAAATTCATGACTCCGAAAAATATTTTTGAAACTCTTCTTTTTTAATAGACCTCATACCATATGAAAGTCTATTGTTCACTTCATATAATTTTGTATCTTTTTTGATTAACTACTGTTTTAGTAAACCTGGTATTAAGAAATGTTTGAATAAGACCACAAAAGTCACAACATATTAACAATTTTGTAGCCTAAATTTATGTGAATACCTTGGTTTTTACATTTATTTATGTTATTAATGTTGTTTCAAAGCACAAGAAAACAGTACAATGTCAGTCATTTCACAGAAACATTCAAATGAATCAAAAAAGAAACATACTCTTTATTAAACTTACCTAACTTTGCTTTTAAAGCTGAATTATTTTTTGTTGAAATCGTCTGACTGTTATGCAACGTTTAATTCATCGAAAGTTTGGGTTCTTGTATATATTTTTCCAAACTTTCATTTTTTAAACGTTTTATTATTTAACCAAGTTTTAAAAACGTTTTTAAACATTTTACCGTTATTGTTTTTGATGGAAAACACTATTTCACACGATAGCAGAAATTCGTTGTATTTAATGAGATAAAAATATAGCATGCGGTTACCAAAAAGTAAATAAACAGCTACAACTATTCACTTCACTTCTTTCCTGAATAAGCTGCTTATCAAAATAAATTCTTTTGATTAATTTAAACTATTTGAAAAGGCTGAAAAGTAGCATGTGTCTTTTGTTTTGATTTGAAAGGGGCGTGGCAGTCAGATGTTTTAGGGTTTGACAAATGTAAACAACTTTTTAAAAAAATATTAAAAATACTTCTAATTCAGCTAGAGCAAAAGTTTAAATTGCATTAGAAAGAAAATGAATGGTATTTTATTTTTCAATCAAAATTGAAAAATCGATTTTTAATTCGATTTTCGTGAAGTGACCCCCTTAAAGTTAACTCAAACAAGCGCAGACTCACACACAAACATGTGCACACACAAACATATATAATATACAGATGTAACGATCGTCTTCCAACCGTTTTAAGTTTTAGTATCAAGCACATATTTTCATTAGTTTCAGTTTCTCGCTGTACATTAATGTATAACTTAACTCGCTGTAATAAATGTAATAACTTGGAATGGGCTTAATTCATGAAGTCACATGATAAAAACAAACACGTGTTTTCCATTGAATTCAAAACAAACATCAAACTAATTGTACTTGTTCTATTTGTAAAACTCAGATAAAATTTCAAATTTCATATTTGGGTAAAGATGCTTAAATGTTAGGAGAAAAAAAAAATTTTCAAAAATATTTTTTTAAATTAAAAAAAGTCGTATTTTATGCTTATACTTTTAAATAAAATGCATTTTGTATACATATGTACTTTTTAAGAGAAAGTTTCTGCAAAGAGCAAAACTTGGCAACACCGGAAAGAGTGAAATGATTAGTTGGAAACACAAGATAGTTTTTATCGTGTGACTATGACGTCACATGAGTTTTTGAATTGATTGGCTAGAACACGTGACTTTCACTATCATGTGACTATGACGTCACATGAGTTTTTGAATTGATTGGCTAGAATCACGTGGCTTTCACTATCATGTGACTATGACGTCACATGAATTAACCTCATTATGAAGATTGATAGTTAAATATACTGTAGCGTTATTACACTATATAGCCACTTAGATGCCTCCATAGTGGAACTAATGAGGGATAAATTTTAAGAACAAGGAAACGTGGTAAGTTTGAGGAGTGAAGTTGAGGTCAGAGCTACATTAGGGCCCATGGATCGACGCATCCACCGAAAAGGGGTGATGATCCCTCAAGCAACTTCTGTTGGCCTTTTCTAACGTGTTTATAATACGTTTGATCCTATAAACCGATCAAATTTATTAACCGGAGTAAAATTGCCTGTAGCCTGCACTTACTGCGACCGTCTACAAAAACGACCATTTGCCCGACAAAATGAATGATTCAACAGTTGTCATGTTGTCATGCTTCATCGACATGAATGACGGAATGACACAAGATCGTTTTCTCATACGAGTCACGCTTCTATTTGTTCGATGATGTGAATTTTCGAATCTTATATGATTTTTCAAAGACATGCTGACGGATTTAATTGGTGATGCGACAAAATGGTTTGGGTGAAGTCGATTTGGTAAAAGGGTACCTCTGCTTTGCATTAATATACCAAAATGTCCTAATGTGAGTGATAGATTGGTGGAGCATACGGTGGGATGTTCTGTGGCTGTTGTTGCTTCCTTTTCTTAGAGGCATGCCCTTCCTTTCACTATCAGAATAACACTCGGCCACACACTTCTTTCATTAACCAACGTGCTTTGAAAGGCGTTAAAAGTCCAATTCTCCCCTGATCTTTCACCACTTGAGCCCACTGATTGTTTGTCACTTACATTGCCTTCCACCACCGCTTTCAAAAGATGAACTGTGTCAAATAGTTTATAGGGAACACTGAGATATTCGTCAAAATACTTTCCATATTCCCCTGACAATGCAACAAAACATGCTTAATTGATTCATTGCCGTCCCCATTGGTCTTATGACTCACTGAGCTCATGTTGTCCACGTTTTGTGTTTGCTTCAAAATAAGCACATTTATTGCTCTCTATTCTTTCTTCCTAATTGTTGAATTTCTTCGCAGCTTCTTGGTGCTGCATTTTGGATGCATGTAACGTAGAGTAGATACTGTAAGGAGTACATCATCAAAAAGAAAAATTACTTTATTATTTTTTTTACTCGTGTTGCCAAATACTTGTATTCTTAAGCATATAAGTATCATCCATTATAATAATTTAAATTGTATTTCCCAGCAAGAATAATGGAAAAAGAGGCTTCGAATGATATCACAGATTTTACATATCTAGCAGTTCATCAGTTTTAGTAATTGCAACAGTTATCAAATTGCATACTTTTTGAAATGATAACATCTTTAGGCGCGTTTTGTTGAAGAGTGCCCTTGAATGAACGTCACGTTCGGCTGTGTAACGCTCACTCGGCTTTTTTTCGTCTTTAGTCTTGTTAGGACAAGGTCAAACACCCCTATAAAATCACATGACTAAAGGAGGAATGTTTTCCCCGTGTTTTGAGTAATACTCAGTCATCCATCTTGTATATTTCCACGTGTATTTATTACTCAGGATATATCAATAGGAATAACTATGAAGGAAGGTATACGATATTTATATTATTGTATGAAAATGTCGGACAAAATATTTGAGACTTCTGGATAGAGGAGATTTAAAAATACCCACAGATATTGTTACGAAAATCATTTCAACGCAACGTTTTTATTTTTAATTTGTTAATATCGAAAAGATTCGAGTCAAAATATCATAAAGTTGATTGCTAATTATCTTGCTTTACAAGCATAACAGAAGTATATCTGGAATTATATGAATTATGGAATGCCTTGCATTCGTTTCATCCATCTTCTGTAAACTGTAACACACCTGCATTTTCATAATTTTTAAAAAAATATTCATTACATTCTGGCATATATGCCTAAATAATTATTCAATAAAGCGCAATGAAAAAATTTTAACGGCGAAGGATAATTGAAAAATGAAGAAATTAAAGGCCAATTAAATTAATGTTTGTATATATATTCCCCTTTTTTTAATTAAATACTCAATTATCGATTCGTATATTATTCAATGTGCATGTACTTCCTTATAATTCATTTTTATACTATATAAATAATGGATGTATCATTAAATACTACCGAATAACTTGGGTTTAATCAATCCCGTATAGAATAAATTTGTGTAGTGAAATGTAGAGCAGAAAATGGACAAATAATTCTAATAGTTACTATTTATATTTCACCAAATTAGAGTGTAGAGAAAATTATAGTATTCCTTCACAAAAATTTAGTTGCCTACACTGAAACCAGATAGGCTGTTCTAAGCAAACTTCTTATGATTTAAAGTAGATTTTTCAAAAGACAAATCAAAACATTTAATTGATTCTTTAAATGAAAATTGAATTTAATTATTTCAAATGATCCAAATGAAAACACGACGAAGAACGGAACAATGCTAGACGAAGTTTTTTTTAGATATTTAAATAATTTTGAATCTAAAAAAATTATAACCTATTTCAGCTACCGTAAACCTATTGTTTTCTTCTTAGCGTACAATTAAATCCCGAATATGATTGTATATTTGGCAAAAAAATTTATTTTATGAGTACAGACATATGTGTGAATAAATAGTTTTAAATGACAATACTAATATCCCCTTGTTTTTTATTTACTGAACTAATTCCTGAAGTAACATTACAAAATTTGAAGTTTTCACTTCTATCGTGTGGTCATAAGCACGTACACTTTTTTTCCCCTTTCGGTGGCTATGTATAGACTTTCAAGTACCTTAGTTGAAAACATTGATGTTAATCTGTGAACATTATCATTTCTGTCAATCATTAAATGATAAGGGATTAAATTGTTCAGACATTGAATTGAATAAAACAATTCATTTCCGTTTGCAGTTTTTTTTTTTTTTTTGCATATTATATTGAATACTGTTTAGACCAAAGATACCAATTAATTTTATTAACAGTTATTTTTATAAAAATAATCTAAACTGCAGGGACAAGTTCTAATTTTTAGAATATTAAGTTATTTTTATTAATAAATATATTAAAAAATTCATATTTTTATGCATTACCTATATTTAATTACCTCGCTACTCAAATAATAGATGGCGATTGTGTAGCTCTTAAAAAATAATAAGGTCCAATAAACTTTTTTCCCTTGCCATTAATATTTTGATATTGAGTGTTACAAAAATAATACTTTGATTATTCCTATAAATTTAGTTTTACTTCATATATTTAAATAATAACTACTTTAATAAAAAAAATTATATTCATTGCTAATGATACAGTCCAGCTTTTATTTTTCTAATTTTAAATATGTAATTGGATCATTAAATCTGGCAATACCTTGCTTAATATTCCTTGATTCCTTATGATCTAAACATTCTCAAATGCATCTTTAGATAAGTCATCTTTTTAACTGTTACGGATCTAGGAATTATCTCCATAATATTTCATAGAATTTTGTTTATAACTGTAAGGCGTAAAGGAGAAGGTTAGCTTGCCATAAAACTGGCAAAACCATAATTTTATTAAGTTTAAAAGCTTTCATGAGTAAGTAATGCTTATAAAACTATAGTATCCCTCTTTTTAAGTTTGTAAAATTTTAAACGATATCTTGATTTTCAGTGTATTCAAGTATTTTCAGTCTCTCTATTGCAGTCTTTGAAAATTTGCTTAAAATGCTTATATATATTTGAATATATATAATTTTTTTAGTGCTGTAAAGGAATATCGCATTTTAATTATTATTATGTAAGAAACAAATTAGAAAATATTGATAATTTTTCAACATTCAGTAATCCATTCCTGAATTTATTATAATTTTTAGGCTTGAGAGCCAGCTTTAATTTTGCACTTATTCTTTCCTAGAAAATAAAAGACAAATTTGAGTAAATTGTCTAATCTAATTACTAAGACAGATTATTTCAAAAAGTTAAAAGAGACTCCCCTTACGCAGCCCCAATTTTTGAGCTCTTAATTATTTTTCCTTTTATTTTTCCACTGTATTCCAGCTCTTCTTTAAATATCGCATTCATTTCATTTAAATGTGTGAAGGGTTATCGTCAAATTAAACTAAGACGACATTCAACGAAGAACAAGTCAATTTAATTTAGTTATAAATAGAAGAGATATGAATTCTCTTGTAGTCGCGCGTGGTTGTGCTTATGTCAAAGTTTACCGTAATTTAATGTATGATGCAGCTCTGCATTGACATTTAACTAAACGTGTTTCGCGCAAGAGGTACATAAAGTTTTTAATTATTCATGACAGATAGCTAATTATTCTGAGCTGTTGTTGTATTCATAATCGCAATGTAATATTTGAATGTATAATTAAAGCGTAATTTAGAATTACGACTTGTGATTCTTGCTCTTCAAGTATTTAAATTACAAATTTCATTTCATTTTATAAGTAGCATATTTGAAATAAAACTACAGCTACCAGCTCATTACAATATAATACGTGTTGTATAAGTGGTATTTATAGGTTAAGAAATGAATAATACTCAAGTTAAGTCATTACGCAGGGTGAAATCCTATTAGTACTAAACCGTAAGCGCTAATATGCATTAAAATTACATTTGAGGAAGGATATCCGAAAAATTATGTTGTAGTTTTGATGAAATAGTAAAAAAGAGAGAGAATCTTAAATTAGGGTTGTAAGCCTTTTTTATATATATATATTAGAAAGCTGTTTGAATTTAATTGTAAAACAATGCTTACATTAACTTTGCATACACTTTTACTCGTATATACAGAGCGTTGTCGAATTCGATTAACAAATTCAGAGAGGGGATAGTAAGTAGCATTGGAACGACAAATCAACATAGAACATGGGATCCCAAATCACATATAGTTGGAGTAATTCGCAAAAACAGTTATGGAAGTTGTGATGTAGTGTGGAATAAAAACGGGAATAAGAGGTAAGAAATAATTTATTAGATGTAAAACAGATTTACAATACACACATGTATCACAGCTGGACGTCAAAAATGCAACTTCAAGTAATTGTCACGGGATTTGCTCAATGTTGCAGCTGCCACTTTGCCGACACTGACGGACAAAGGATTGTTGGACTTGTTCAAACAAATCGTGGCGATGTCAGCTGAAGTGACAACGATACGTGCCGTAAGACCAGTGTACCCACCAGTATCTCATACACAAGCGATTTCAGGTGGTCTCAGAAGAAGAAATCCAAGAAATTGAGGTCCGAGAAGAGTGGAAACCAAGCAACAGATTCACCGCGGCGAATCCAGTTTCTAGAAAATAAAGCATGGGGTGGTTTTATCCCGCAATAAAAAAAATGTGTGGGTGCATCATCGTACATGAACCACACGTCATTGTGCACACTCGCCGGTACTCCTTGCAGCAAATCCGGGAAGACGTGCTGAAGGAAAACAAGCCATTGAAGCATTTGGGCAGTATATGTGTCGCAGGAAAATGATGAAATTATGGCTTTCTTCTAATCCCTATGGGAGATGATCAATACACGGAAGATGTTAAAATAACGTCTCTTTGAGAACATTTCCTTGATGTAAGTAAGTGATTTGAAAAAATTCCCGAACTGTTTTAGTGAAATGATGAAATGGACCGGGCAGCATTTGTAGAGCTGTTTTCGCATGTTACCACTCCCTTTTACCTCCCCTCTCTCCTCGTCCGTGCCAGGTAACGTCGGGCTTCGGACGAGACGGACCAAAATAAAACGACGTAAATATCATTTTTTAGTTTTATGTAGTTATAATCTTTGCATTATTATCTTTCGATCGATAAATCACTTTTGTAATTGAATGCCTGAAAATTAGAAAGTGGATAAAACTTCAATTGAAAAATGTAAGCAAATTAGGGAATTCAACCACGATATTTATAACTACCACCACTAACTATTAACCACGACTTTATAGATAAAAAAAATCTGTTTAAAAGGGAAATAATAATTAAAAAAGGTATTACAAATAAAGCAGGATATTTCTGAAGTAGTACGCAAATGTATAGTTTTTTTTTTTTTTTTTAATTTAAAATTCTACTACATATATCTTTTTTTAAAAAAAAAATACCTGCTTTATTATCTAATTATTTTGTTAATTAATTTCGAAAAAATAATTTGTAATTGAATGATTATTGTTGTATTAATTACTCTTAATAATGATCCAGATTTGCTAAGTAAACACTTTTAAACTCTTGAAAATATAATTTCAACATTTCACTGAAGCAGGTTAGGGATTTGATCAAAAATCCCTAACCTGCTTCACTTACTTACTTTCCACAGAGAAATCACTTCACAGAGTTATTATTTTAACATCTTGCGTGAATGGATCATCTCCCTTAGGGATTTGATGAAAGCCCTAATTTAATCATTTCCCTGCGACATATGTATGTCCCCGCATTCGTTTGACTACTCTCCTAGTCTGGTTCATCGTCCTTCTGACTTTTATCGTGATTTTCCCCTACTAAACGTGGTTTGCGACCCCATGTTCTATGTTGATTTGTCGACCCCATGCTGCCTACAATCGCCTCTCAGAGTTTGCTGGTCGAATTCGGCAACATTTGAACATATAAATAATATATATATTTCTAAAATATTTATAAAAGATTATATATCTGATTATACAAAAACAATTTAGATTTATTATTTTTTTTAAGTTTTAAAATCTAGACATATTTGTGTGTGTATGTGTGTGTTGGTAATAGTAGTTTTTTCATTATGATATTTATTCTTAAATAAGTATTTTTTAATTCATTTGAACTTCTAAGATAATGAGTAACATTAAGTAGTATTTAAATATTGTAATAATTCGAACTAATTATATTTAGATCTACAAATAAAGCTATAAATAATGTAAGGGAAAAAGTATGCTGCTTATTCTATTTAAAATAATAAAGAATATAAAAATATACAACACACACATGAATAAACCGTTCTATTTTTATTTTTTAAATGCTCCTCTACCATTGTTATTCATATAGATAATAGAATTGCACTTTTCGTTGAAAATATTCATTTTTAGTTAAGCTTTATCTCTGGCAGAATTATATATATATTAACTTTTTTATTAACTTAAATAATAATTTAAAACTCTTGAAATTATTAGATTCTTCAAAATGTACCAAGTATAATCGTGGCAAATATGTATTAAAGATTTCACTTCACTCAATCTATTAATTACCCAAAAAATTAGAAATTAATTTACCCAAATAAGAAAGATGTACAAAAATTAAACAAACTAAATATACTTATCCAAAATTAACTTATTACTTAGTTTGAAATGGATAAATTATATTTGATGATCATATTTAAAGCAATAATATTGAAATTATAAGTCTTCACGAAGAAAAATCATGTTACAATATTTGTACCTATTTGAGCTTTCATAGCTTAAATGTGGAACTACTTTTCCGATATTCTTCATGAATCAATGCTTAATCTTCTAAAAAGTTCCGATAACACGTTACTGCCTTAAATTATTAAAAAAAAAAAAATACATGGCATTTCTGCAAGCAATCAAATGAAATCCTATCAAATGAAATTCATGTTCTTCTGTATCAACTTCTACCGATACTATGTTATGTGTATGCATTTCGCAATGAATCTTCTTGACAACCGGAAAGATGAACGGGAAGGTAAGTCTTCGAAATGATATCAAACATGCAATAGAATTCTAAGATGTCGAATAAAAGTGGCGAAAGGATTGTCAGTAAGATTTATGTTCCGGAATATAAACGATTCGCTTGACACTGTTGCGGATAGCTGTCTACGTGAAAAGCCTCCTTTCAGTTTGTAAAGCAAAGAAGAAAAGAAGCAGGTGTATATTCTAGTAGTTTATGTAACACAGATTCATTTTTCATCTGTAGTAAAAAAAAATGGATCTCTGTAATGTTTGCACATGTGTAGGGAGAGAATTTATAGAATGCTATATAAATACTCATACTGAATTTGTTGTTAGGATTGATTTTTTTCCCCTCATGTTTATAATTATCAATATTTTTCACTGTTAGTGCTAGTTAGTTAAAGAATCTAAAGTTGCGTTAAAGTGATTGTTTGAAACACATTATGCTTTGGTATTATAATACTTGCCTCAAAAGGGTTGCAGTTTTTTTTAGAAAAATTTATATTCTTTATTAATTACTAAAATAAGCATAAATATAAATGAATGGAATTTTTAACTAAAACTAATATGTTGTTGTTACCAATTCCACCTGATCGGCAAAGGCCAGATCAAGGACCACGAAATTCATCATGGCAAAGGGATATGTGACGCCTGTCGTTAGCCGTAGCTTTGAGCATCATACAGGTGACAGAACGATTTAGCACGGTTTCACCCCAATTTTGAGGGAGAACACCCTGGGAGGTGGTCAGAGGCCTTCCACCTCTTTCCCCCTTCCCCCAACGAGAGGACTTGCGGCTCGACTGCTGTTTAAAGTATATCCATGCCGCAAAGTCACTATACATTTACATACATCCATGTCTTCTCCGGGATTCGAACCCAGTCCCTGCGGCACCGAAATCAGCTTTGCTAATGACTATACCGATTGGGAGACCTAAAACTAATATTGTTAAATAATATCCTCACTTTACTGAAGTTATGTGTACCTGCAAAAATATTATTTATATATATTTTACGATAAAAATGGACATTTTTGTATAATAAATTCAATTCTTTAAAACTAATACTTCAAAAAAAAAAATATCTTAATACAGATAATAATGGCAGTTCACTGGATAATAAGAATTGTTCTCCCAAAAAAATGCCAGGAAGATGGTTGAATTATCATATAAATATTGCTACGAAGGATTTAAGGTAATATCGATATAGTTTCATACTCTCATGAAATTATGGATAGTTTTAGTATTATTTTTCATGAAAATATCGGGGAAAGCACGGATGGAATACCGATACGAACTTCTTATCTTTTTTCGATTTCTACTATTAGGTCACACTCTTCCCTATATTTATATATATATATATATATATATATATATATAGTCCGAGGTTGCACTTGGATATTTTATAAATTTTTACTTTATATTTTTTTAATTTGTTTGAAAGCGTTGGAATTTTATCTTCTATATTCGCCATTGATATTTTGAAATGGGATTAAATGTTATAAGATTCATATAATTTCAATTTTTTAATTGATTTTTAAGTTGTGATTAAATTATACATATTTAAATATATATATATATAACTTTTACATTTAACTTCTTTTTTTTGCATGCAATCTGATTTGCATCTAATACTAAATAGTTAAACTCTAGTGTGAGATTATGAATCATTTGGATTGACATGGCATTAGTGGGTGTTGCGAGCAAAATATAATAGGAGTGGTAATTGTTGTATTAAATATGAGAGAAAAATCGTTCACAAATTGTGAATTGAAATATTCATAGGATGCTCTTTGGTGAGTTTTCAATGATTTGCGCTATTCATTTGTGAACATACTTGGTTTTTAATTTGAACTTTCGGATTTTAGATATTTTTTCTACCTATACAACTATTTTAAAGATGAGTGCGTCATCTTTGGTGTTCGAGGGTTCACTTATATTAATGCAATTAATTGTTTTAGAATTTTAATATTTTAATATAATATCTTTCAGAATGCGATGGTGAATAGTTTAATTTTTCAAGTTAAATGTTTTAATTTTAACTTTTTAATTTTTAAATTTTTGAAACCTGGATATTTTCCGATTAATTTACCAAGTTGCAATAGGAGGAAGGTTGGCGCCATCAAACTAGTTTAACCCCACTTATCGGTCCTAAGTCCGAGGTTGCACTTGGATATTTTATAATTTTTTATTCTATAATTTTTTAATTTTGTTTGAAAACGTTGGAGTTTTATCTTCTATATTCGCCATTGATATTTTGAAATGGGATTTAATGTTATAGGATTCATATGGTTTCGATTTTTTAATTGATTATTGGGTTGTGATTGAATTACATATATTTAAATATATATATATGTATATATCTTTTTCAAATTTTCAATCGTTCATAAAATAATTTTTTTCATTCACTCAAGATCAAATACATTTTTTTAAACCTGTAAAGGATGCCACAATGTTAATACAGATTTTTCAAATATAAATTCATTAATTAATGAATAACAAGTAAAAAATAAAAATAAAAGTCTAATATCAAAGATAAAAAAAAATTTCTTGTTATGTCCCTGTAGCGCAATGGACTTCTAATCCAACTTGGGATGGCTTAATTTCCGAGAACGTGATTTCTTTTTACCATACTATTTTGTTGAAATAATTAAAATTAATTTATGAATAAATAGTAACGAACAAACAAAAATAGTCCAAAACCCTATGTAGAAAGGGAAACGGAAAAATACAATGAAATTCGCGCTTTCTACTTTGCCGCTTAATATTGTGATTCTTTTATATGTATAAACAAATTTATATTAAGTGTAATTTTTTAATAAAAAGTAACTAAAATAATTTTTTTTTTACCAAAATAGGAATTTACTTTATGTTCTTTGTAATACTTGTTTGTATAGAACAGATTTTTTTAAAAAAATCCCTCTTATTTCGATTAAAAGCATTACGCATTTCCGTTCAATAAAAATATTTTTTCCACACATTATGTTATTTGGCCATTTGAACGAAATTTTCGATAACCACTGGGCAATTCTATCTGAATTTGATTCAGGTGTATGTGCGTGCGCTCGCGTGTGTGTGTAGGTAGCAAAAGAATTTGGAAGAATTTCAATCGTGCACGGCTTGTCCTACAATAACTCCTATCCAATAAAAAATATTAACATACTAGTCCCTTATGTACATTTTTATGTTTGAATAAATTCTTAAAAAAATACATAAATAATTCCAAAAAATTTGCGGAATCACAAACTTTCAGTTAAAATATAAATGGGTTTATCTTGTACAATATCTAAGACAGACAATTGGACGACAGCTTGTTCAAGCATACTAGTGTGTGTAGTATGTATGAATAATGAAAGAAGAAACTGAGAAATTATTGTCGAGTTAAAAATACTCAAAATGAAAGCAAATGTAAATGTATTTGAAAAAAATAACCAGCTTATCAATTTTTAGTAACTATTTGTTTTGAAAAATAATCTTAGAAAACAGAAGATAATTCGCTGATGGATTGATTGCAGCATAGATTTAAGATACCGAAAAAGGTAAGTCGAAAATGTAATCTATAGAAATGAAACTGTATGAAACTTCCTCTGTGTCTACTGTAAAATGCTATAAGAAATAATTTCTTTTATTTTAGATATTTTCTCACATTCGATGGCCGTTTCCATCGCTTTTTTTTTAAAAAAAGTAGAAAATAGAAGCTCAAAAATTGAAATTCATAGCTGCATTTAATATATACAGATATATTTTAAATTTTAATAGATGCATGATAACTTAAGTGAGTTTGAATTACTTCTAGCCCGTCGAACTAAAATTTCTGCAAAATATGATTCACCTGGGGTCTTTTTAAAATATTGATTGAAATGTGTTTTACTTTTGTGAGAACATGTCCACAATGTATCTAAAACATTACATTTTATATTAGGTGTGTAGCCTCGCTTTGTGTTTTACATGTCTACATGGAGAAGCAAGTTAATTATAAACATTCCATCAATATCTCATAAGGTCAACTTTTGACTCTAAATTACTGTTAATTCTTCTTGTTATTGACTCTTTTAGACTCTGACAGGTTGTTTGAGAAATCTGAGAGCCCGCTTGAAAATCAACAATTTCCAATAGCTTAAGATTAGTTGCAGATTTAGATTTATCTGCCTAAGGTCCATACTTTCATCCTAGTCCCGAAAATTAAAATTCGTCCTTCTAAATGCTGCAACTTAACCAGTGGCTAATAGATCTAGCCACATAGCAAAAAATGCTTCTCCAAGCGGGGGATGGATATTTAGTCTATCCGCATGCATTAATTGGAGCTATAACGCATAAAATCAATACAGAGGGCAGCATGATACCTCTTTTTCATTTCATATCCTCTGATGGGTATTTAGAAACAGTTTTTCTGGGAGTAAATCTACAAATTGTATTTTGATTACTATAAACAAAATTTCTGATCTATGAAAAAAATTTCGACAGGTCCTAAGTATACTTTCCTCTCCTCTGAATGAATTAAGCAAATGTGCAATTAAAAAAAAGTTTTATTTAGTTTATGGAAAGTTTTTGAACTTGGATAGAAGCTCTATCCACACTGCCCACCTAGAACAGAAAAATGACCTTGAAATTTTCGCTCTTCCTCCACTCGAGAGAGAGAGCCCTTAGAATCACGTGAGAATGTTGGGAGGGTGAGAAATATAAGCAAACTTTGCTTACAATATGTGGTACTAGACTCTTGGGTTCGAAATTCTTTCATTATAGCCTTTCTGTGCATACCACTGTGCCTCCAAGCTTGCTTTAAAAAGTTACACAGTAAATGGCTCATCGAATTTGTGAAATAACTAATTTAACTCCTCAAAAATATTACTTTATTTGTAACTTTTTATTCTGAAATCAAATAAAATATAAAATGCGGATATATGCCAATTTCAATGTATGTTTTAGTAAGTATTCTATTTTGTACAAGTATTCTCTATAATTATTTTATAGAATAATTAATTTATTTAATTCTTCGTATTTAATTGTTATTGAAATAATTACTAGCGTAAATGTTAACTTTTCATAAAAAGTTTAGTGTAATATGATTCACATTACTTCTGTCCTGAAAAGTAAGTTAAATATCTTAAGTGCGCAGAGAGACTATAACGTCTAACCACCACCCAGGAAAAATCCCGATCAGATTTTTTTTTGTGACTAAATAATGTTTACAGAGGATGAGAACATTACGTTTATCTACTACTTTATCACAGAAAAGTGTATTTTAGCTTTGTGACGCGCTAAAGGGTTAATATCAAAAGTTGGGAGATTCTCCGTTTCGCCAGATCACAATCTGTCCATTCAAATCTAATATTTTGATGGTATACCAATTTTCACATACATATCGCCTCTTAACGTTATTTATTTATTAATTTATTTTTAATTGACCTTTAGAACTAATGTTTGAAGTCGAACAAAAATTAGAACTTAGTCTATTTAGATCATTTACTTTCTAACTCTAAGAAAACAATGCAATTTGAAATAAGAAAGTCTTTTTAAAAGTTAAGTATGCATTGACGTAAAAACGGGAAGGGTCTATACCCTCGAGTCTCTCTACGCCCTCAAGGATCTCCTCATCACCATTGATTTTTTTTTATTGATTATAATACCATGCATATAGTATGTACAATTTAATCAAGTATTTGTTGTCAATCATTTATTTTATTAATTATTGCTAATTATCTATTCACTAGTTTAATTTTTACTATTCTTTGTGTGCCCGACAATCAACACATTAAAACAAAAAAATTTTTGGTGGTATATTGGAGTATAATATGAGAATGGTGGACTTTTGTCTCTCCCCCCTCCCTTCCCGAGAAAAATTCCTGAGTAAGCTACTGAAACTATGTCAACATACTCACTACCAATATTATTTATTTATTTTTAGCTGTTTAGCAGTATTAACTTTAATTATTTAAGAACATAGAGTGCAAAAAGTCATGTTTTACTAATGTGAGCCACATTTTACACACACATAAAAACCGAAAGAAAAAACTTATTTGAAGTATTTTATTTTCTTCCTTCTGAATCCAAGCCTTTAATCCAAGCCAATAACTCAAGATGTTCATTAACAGATATTGAAAAACAGTATATTAAAATTTGAAATAATTGTTTCCAAGTCTCCAAAAGTTTCAAGATATTTTTTCCATATTATAACAACTATATATTGTTGTTCAGATTGATTTATTTTGTTTTTATTTAACTATGAAATATACTATAAATGTATTTAAAAACATATTTTTTCACTTTAAAAAATTATTTTCCTTGTTTTTAGTTCACGGATGCTTTGCCTAGTTGTGCCTATTTTAATAACATTCTAAAAAATAGATCCAGCAGAAAAATATTTATTTTTAAAAAAAAAGTTCAATACTCCTCTTTTTGATTCTTTCGAAACCGATTTTGCACTTGACATCATTCATTGTTCTCCCCTATCTGAAAAACATAAACATAATACATCCTCGGATTTTTCTTAACTGATACTGTAGGTTATCGCAAACACTTCCATTGTTTGCCTTTCGGTTATCTGAAGGGGGCGAACCCAAAGACTTATACAAAACTACTGTGTTCATAGCTGTCATTCCTTTCTAAAATTTATACTGTGCGAAGAGCATAGAAAAAAATTCTCACAATGAATGATCTTCTGATTTCCCGTTTAATTTGTATGTTTTTGCTTCTGCTAGGTACCTTATTTTTTGGTATCTTGCCGGTATACGTGAAAAAGAATTTATTTAAATGCGATTGCAATAGCGATACTTGTAAAACGTCATGTAAAGCAAGGAAAGGTAAACTGATTACTTCTTTTCTGATATACTTTGGTGGTGGTGTTCTTCTTGGAACTACTTTTCTGCACCTCCTCCCCGAGTCCAGAGAGGCTTTCGAAGAACCCCATGACGTAAAACCTCCATCCAACTCAACTGGCGGTGATGATGACCATCACGAATCTTTTCCAATTCCTGAATTTATCGTCTGCTGTGGCTTCTTTGCTGTTTATCTTTTTGAAGAGATCGTGCACTTTTTCTTTGGTGGACACACTCATGTACCCAGTGAAAACAAAGCATTGAGGTCGTTTTCAACAACTAGTGGATGTAGCAGTGCTCCCATGTGCGTGGAAGGTGGACTTACTAGTTCTGGAAAACACAAACCGTCTGCAAGTGATGTCCAACACGTCATTCAATCATCTGAAGGTTTGGTCCAACACGATTCTCACCATGAGGCATCTTCCTTCTCTCTAACCGGTCTTCTCACAGTTGCTGCTTTGTCTTTTCATTCCTTGTTTGAAGGTTTCGCTATCGGTCTCCGTCCAGATGCTATGAGTACTTGGATCGTTTTTGCTGCCGTATCCGTCCACAAATTTGTCATTGCTTTCGTTGTTGGTCTTGAGGTACTTGCCACTGGTGGTAAGAATACACATGTGTACAGCTACATGAGTGTGTTTTCGCTAATGTCTCCACTGGGAATGGCCATTGCTATGTTTACCCAAAGCAATCTGGAAGAAAGCAACCCCTTGACTGTGAGTGTTTTGAATGCAATCGCAACTGGTACTCTCTTATACGTTACCTTCTTCGAGATCCTTCAGAGGGAGGAACATAAAGACATTGCGACTTGGCAGCAATTGATGGCTACCTCATTAGGATTTATAATTTTGTGCGCTATTCAGTACGGAAGCACTTTTGCTTGATAAATGTTTTAAGAACAGTAGGAGTTAGTTGGTGATGTATAATGTACATTCTAGTCTGTCAATGTGAATGCAGTGAGTTTTTATTAAATATCAAATAAAAATAGTTGTAAATATAAATTTTGTTTCGTGCGTATTTTTTTAGTTGTAAATGAAAAATAAAGTTTTAGATATTGGAAAAATCTATTTTGTGTATCAAACGTATTGTTTTTGAATTAACAATAAGATTTTATTTTATTATTTTTTTTTTTTTTGCTTTATTTCATATAAATTAGCCCTCAATTGCTTATCAAAATTTTGTATTTATTATCTTTTAGATATGTTAACCTAAAATTGGTATCACACTGTTTATGTGTACATGTGTGTAACGTTAAATATTTCACTAAAAATAACATGGCGTTATTTATATTTGCTTATCGGCCACAACAAAAATATTTTTTTTTTTTTTATTACATACAGAGAAAAAACATTTCTTAACGCAACGTTAAGCAAAATGCAACTTTAGGCTAAAATAGGTATTTATACTAATTTATCTGCATTTGTGTCAATTTTTTTTTTTTAGCTGAAATTAAAAAACTATTTTAACTAAATTTTTATCAAATGAAAAAAAGGAAGAAAGCAAGAAAGAGAATTTGAATTTACGAAGCATCGCACTAATTCGCATACTACATTGAGAGAAATATTTTTAAAGCTTACTTCAATAGAAGTTGTATAATTCAAGAATAGTGAAAATAAGAGTAATTTGTCTTTTTTATTATTCCTACGTTTCATTCATACAATCTGAATAAAGATTATCTTTACTTTTCCTTTAAGATAACCAGAAAAAGGTGATAAGAAATATTACTTTTCATGTTTCCTCTCAACATGTGAAAGTATATAGTCTTATTCCATCTATATTTTTAAAGGTGGGGAGGAGAATATTGATTGGGATAACGTGTTTATAATTAATTTTACTACCAATATTTTAACCTATTAAATAGCTCATCATATTTTTGTATTATCCAATAAAAAGATGGAATCAACGGAAGGCTGCAAAGTAGGAAATCCTAGATTTCTAGAATTATTTAATGGTGATTCACTTAAGATATTTTTGAGAAAATAGAAAAAATTACACTTTCCTTTGTTCATAAGATTGAATTTCCTTTGTTCTTAATATTAAACTTCACTTGCAATTATTTCATTTAAAATGAGAGACTTCGACTTTTTACAATTATTGTTTACATACTTGTCTGTTCTTTGAAATAATTCACTCAAAAATTCTCTTTCAATTAACTGAAACTTAACAAAATCTTTATAACTGAACTACTTAGCAAAACAAAATATGTTATATTTAAAAGAAATATATTTAATTAAAGCTGGAACATTTTTTGATATAATTCATTACCAAAAATAAACGCTTTAAGTGGTTAGATTCCAGCTGCTTGAAATATATTTTCAAATAAATATAACTTATCAATTAATATTATTCAGAAGCTTTTATTGGAGGAATAATTGCAGGCAATAAGAATAACAAAATATGTTTAATCAGTATTTATATTTTTATAACAAAAAAATTCTTTATGTACGAGTAAGATTTTTATGACTCCACAAAAGTTTTATGCAAAATAGTTTAAGTCTTTTAAGAGTCAAGCTTTAAATAATTCACATCTCTAAAAGAAACGAAATATTGCTAATTACATACTTAAACAAATGTAGTGCTCAAGTAGAATTCATTAACTAGTTGTAAAATAATTATACACACATTTATGGATTAATAAACCTTTTTTCATTAAAAAGGCATTTTTTGAAAAAAGAGGATATTTTAACATATATATATATGTGTGTGTGTGGTTCGTATTACTCAGTCATTTTATTTTTATCTTGTAAATATCAGTTAATAATATTGCTTGACAAAACTCTTAAGAATTTTTCAAAAACGATGTAAAAAATTATGGATTGCTATATAAGTAATTTATATAAAACGAAAATCTTAGAAAAAAATGATATTTTTTAAGTAAACAAACAATTAATTTTAAATCTTAAAATCAGCAAATATTTTCTTTGCACCTATTTTTTTTTAAAAAAAATAATAATAAGTGCGTCATAAAAATTTTAAGAAACTTATTTCTTAAGTTTATATATTTCAAAAAATAGCGAATTGATTTATATTTGAGAAAAGTACATTTAATGGTAAGGTAATTTATCATCCATAATTATTTAAATTATTATTAATGGGAAGTTCTCAATGCTTGATATTCATCAAAATTTCTGAAATATGTTTTGAAATCGAAGCACTCATATGTGAGTATATTTCAGACACATTTTATTATGATTATCTACTAAATGCCTCCTTTAAAACGTGTTATTTCATCCAGAAGCATCCAGATAAGCCCGTAACAATTTCTTCATAATCTGATAAAATATACACTTCATTCAAACAAATTAAAACGTTGTATGAAAAGTCTATTCGTATAGTATATTGAAATTTTATAGCAAACACACGTATACACAAAAATCCTGCTGTATAATACAAAAACTACATGAAAATGGGATGGCAAGTCAAATGCATTGTTAAAAATAAAGAAGTTTTGTCCATTCAGATATATTTTAAATGCTTGTGTGTGTGAAACAAATCTTAGAATGGAGAGTTACCATAGTGTATGCTTCATCGTATACGTTAGCCATCATATAGTGGAGTCTCACTGTATCTTAATTTATAGCGGTTACTAAACAAAAAAAGTAAAATATTACATCGGATTTTTATTTTCCTACAAGCATTTAAAAAAGTACAACAGCTCTCACAATTATAAGAAAAACTGGTATTTTATATCAACAGTACACTAAGACTTATTATTGAAATAAATATGTTTTAGTAATTTAAATTGTTAGCAAGAATGATTTCTATAAACTTTTATTTCTTTTTGATCCCCTATGCAATAATTTGGTCAGAAAGTAGTTTTACTAAGTTCATAGTTCTAAAGTACAGTTATATTTATTTTATTTTTTTGCATTTATTATTTTAGTTAATATTCCATAGAGCCTTCGTTAATATCAATACATTGACATATTCTGCTTGGAATATACTTTTAACACATTTTTCTTCGAAACATTAAAGATCAATATAAATCTATGTTAGCCTCAAGCACTTCAAATGAACTATACTATCCCGTTCTCAATTTGTACACATTTTTCTTACAGGATAAACCTAAACATAATCTATAATGTTGAAATCTGAAGAACTGCCCAACCACAACAAAATATTGAAGTTTCTTCAAACCAATTTTCGCTGCTCTTGAAGAGGCACAGTAAATTTCATGTTATTACAAAATAAAATTATTACCACCCTAAAGAAGAATTTACAAATTGATTCACAAATAGATTTACAGTTAATTCTCAACGTTAATAATAGTAGATATAAGTATTAAACCCGTTTTACTGAAAGCTGAAGCAGTAGAACACTGAAGAACGACTGTTAAAATGCTTGCTTCAATTGAAATCTTTCACTTTTCTTCGATCATCTAATTACTACTCAAGTCATTTGGTTCATAAAGATTAAAAAGTTCCTCACAAAAATGTAAATTTTTTTCAATCTCTGTTGATCTGTAATACAGTTCCTTTTTTCGTATCGTTTTATGTTTTTCGGTTAATGTTAACTTTCAATTCATTTTCAAATTTTTGGAGAAATAATTATTTAAAACACGTGCAATTGCTGGTTTTGGAATTTTTCAGTCATCATTATGGATATTTTTAGCAACAGGTATTTTGAAGTTATACTTCTTTTGGGGCGTTAGGTAAATAGGATGAGGGTAAATTTTTACAATGCGCGCGCACCCCGTCACGGATACGAAAATCCTTTGTCTAGAAATAAACAGAACAAGACAAATCATTCCCGCCTTGGAAATTCTCAGAAAAATATTTCTCTTCTTTTCCCTGAAGAAGGGACACCCGATCTGCTGTCGAATGCTCTACCACTGAGCTATACACCCGCGTCAGCGAACCTTTGCTTTGCATTCCGTAGGAACGGATACGAAAATGCTTTGTCTAGAAATATGCAGAACGGGACAGATCATTCCCACCTTCGACCCCCTCCCCATATTATTGGTCCTATTGTTCCTGAGAGGGGATGTTTAAATTGATTTAAATCGTGATTATCTCAATTTTGGCTGGTCCGATTGACTGAAGGTTAGTATCGTTCAACTCTGCTTGTAGCTGCCTTTCGTCCTTGACCCAGCTTGCCCAGCTAAAGATTTTTTAGAAAGATTTTTATCTTGTTACGCGAAAGAAGTATAACTTCTTACGTGCGTACATAAGTACACACACACACACTTTTTTTCATTGAGCAACAAGATGAATTATGTATCTTTGATCTCTGGCGTACAGTTTTAATTTTGTACCGGATCTCTTCTTTACATTCTCAATTCCATGTTTGATTACATTTTCTAAAGCTTTTTGAGATCTTCTAATCTTCTTTAGCTTTTAGTGAACTTGAATTCAATTTACAATAAGAATAACATTTTTTTCCAATTCCCTTATGTACTGTCCTTCGAGGTAGCAACTGTCTGTTTGTGAGAATTTAAGAGTTACCTTCTAAATCATGTTAGGACTGCAATTAAAAAATTTGCGTTTACATCAGTAATTATTCGCTTGTAATTTAAGCAAACGATTAAAAACCAAATTGTTCTTTTTAAAATATGAGCAAAATTATTTTAGTTTCTTAATTTTCCTTTAAATTTTTTAAATTTTGAAGAATAGTAATTTAGGTTTTTAAAATAGCAACATTAAAAATGCATTCTGCATACTCTGTCTCATTCACAAATATTTTTAACTGAATTTTTCAGAAACATAAATTTTCCTTGTAAATATGAGTAAGGATTTACGGTGCAGGAATGAGAAAATGAATGAATACTTGTAGAGATATAAATAACAATTTTTAATTTTCAGAAACCCATACACGAAAAATTCGTAAATTTATTGTAAAAAACTACAGAAGATATGATAAGATGTATACACGTAAAATCTTTTTTAAAAAAAAGCCTTTTCTGCAATTATTGTGTTACATTTAAAACATTGAAACTGATTTTATTACAAATAAAAGTGTTTTATAATATGTTAACTGTATACCAAATTGATTCCTTAATACGTTAGTTGTATAATATTGGTGAAAACAATTAACACTCAATTAACTCTTTCATGTGCAGAATTTTTGACAAAAATAATGTACTTGAGAGAAATAATTACAAATATTTTAGATAAACCTCATAAAAATATAATTATTGGACAAAAGCTGGTACACATTAATAATATTTAACACTTTTTCAAATAAAGGGTGTCAAAATTTTAAAAAAATAGGTGGTACATATTCTGTACACCACGCTTCACAAGCAGCATGATAGTTCTGAAAACATGATCCTTTCTTCTCTAGAGACAAAGGAACTTTGCAGACACAACACATCCATTCTATACGAACTTGTATTGCTTTTAATAAATAAATACACTTCTTCATCTTGTACTGTTGTTCTTTCTATATAATAAAACATTTTCAATTTTTCTTAATCTAATGTTGTAAGCTTAATTTTAGTTTAGTCCTAATTTGCCTAATGTTTCTTAGCTTTAATTTTAAATATTTTATTCTATAAATCATTTTATTTTACCTAGATTTTATTCAGTCAACATATATAAGTGCACTAATTGCATTTATTTTTTTCTGAACACGTTCGAAATACAGCAGGACATTTGTAAAATTTTGTATGTATTATTATTTTTTTAAAAAAATGTATCTTACAACATATCTATCTGGCACAATAAACATGTCCATTATTTCAAAAAAAAAAAAAAAAAAAGCGGAATGCATTTTGTATTTGTAAAGAAGATGGCCTTTAATAACGGGACAGTACATTTTTTTCATGTGAGCATAGCACTTTACTATTTTCATATTAGCAATGCACATGTAAGGTACTAATAATTGTAATATTGACATTTAGTTATATAATACAAGTATTTACCTGATTTGTATCGAATATCACAAGAATCATTTTCATTTACACTGAAAAATTCACAGCATAGTCCCTTCCAAAAAATACCACTCGGCACTCACAGCCGATCCAAGAAAGAACTACTGCATAAGTCCATTTCACATAATTAGTTTCTGACATTTGTTGGAAACTTGAGTAAATGCTAGGAGTTGATCTCTGCGGGGGTTGAGTGAACGTACCATCTATCATCAATTTGTGAGGCATTTAAACAAGTGGTACATATTATGTACCAGCACACAATAAATGAATAAGAATTAGTGGCACAACATATGTACCACCAAGCATGAAAGAGCTAATGCTTGGATTACTTAAATTATTTTAAATTTATTTCAATTCATTGGATTTTTCATTCATTTGGAACTTCCTTATTAGAAAATTTTGAAAATTAAACAACAAACTTCGACACTTTAGCTATAATACTGAAGCATTGTTCTAAATTGGTTTTTTATTAACAAACATATATTGATAATAACGTTTACTTAATATTCCCAAATATAAATTAAAAATCAATACTCCTTCAATACAATTATTTAAAACGAAACGTTATAGAAGACATCCAATCAGGAATTTTGCTCTATCTAAAAGTAAGTTTCAAAATTAACATTTTGCTATCAAAAGTGAACGATTCAACGAAAGTTTTACCCTAAGTCTACGCTGAAAACGATGGCAGCTAAAAAGTGTTTTCACCTTCACAAGAATCTTTCTTTCACATTTTAAGTGTCACCCGAATGTCTAAAAGATATTTTTAGACCGCTTTGACCAGGATGTCGTTAAGTAGACTAAAGCTATGTTCGAAGTGTCACTGAAAAGTTAAGTATTTCAATACTTTACCTTCTTCAACTTCAGACTTTTCCAAAGATTCATCTAACACTTTCTTTTAGAAACTTTTCCCATTTCTTGAAGGTTACATAAGCTGGTCTATCCTTCTAAAACATTTGTGTCACGTGACATTGTACATTTAATATTTATAAAATGTTGCTGTTTTTCAAGTTTTGTCAGTTTGCTTGTATCTTTGCTTAAAAGTACGTGTACTAAAATATCCTACAATAAATTTAATGACATGAATAATACTATCCACTTTGCTATAGTAAAAATTTGTTGTGGTATATTTAATCTTATGCTATTAATAACTCGTCCTCATAGATTACGAATAACAGCTTTGAATAAAGACAAAAACAAGAAAGTTTATTTATACCCAATCGTCTTTTGAGAGCGATTAAGTAACGTAAAAGGTTATAAAATTGTGTTCTATTAGAATAAGTTTATTAACCGGCTGGGGGTGGTGTGGCTGGTTTGTCGCTGGCCTTCTGTACCCAAGGTTGCGGATTCGACCCCGGTCCAAGTCAATTCATTTTCATGATGCAGAAAATTGACAGCGGTCATGTCGTATGATTATACATCATGTAAAAGATCCCTAGGGGGAGCTCTAGGCAAAATTAAACCCTAGTACAGGTTCGCATCGTCAGAGCTCAAGTGCCTCCCTCTAGGGTTAAAACTGGGCGTCAAAATTACCTGCGGTGAGTGGTATTCGCCAATATGGCACCGCATTAAAACGAGATACCAGCCACGGTGATGAGCTCTGTTAATAACTGTTCATAATCTGCCATTAGAAAGGGGAAAAAAGAATAAGTTTATTATAATTTTTGATGTTTGAATAGAAACTGTGCATTAAGAGAAAACGAGACAACTAATGAGGTTAATGTTTGTTGATTAAAGTTGTGTGTATGTGTTGAAACGTTTTCCGGCTTTTTTTATTTAATAAATCACGAATAATACTCTCTTCTGAATAAATACATACGTATACTCCACTAATTCTACTGAAAAATTAAAAAATTCAGCTTGAAAGTATAGGAGCACGTTATACACCGGTGCGTGTTATACGTCGGATTTTACTGTATATATAATAATTATATTATATGAATATTTTTATGCATAATAATTATTGTTATATAAAATATTATTTGAATATTATCATATATCATAATTACTATTAAATTATACTGTATGATAATAATATAACACATATTATTATTATTATTATATTTAATTTTTATACTATTTTATTGATTTTAATTATTAATGGATATTGGTTATTTTTTCAATATATTCTAAAATTCTTTCTTTGAAATATATTTCAAAGCAGTTTTTAAAAATTATTTTCCCTACGATTTGCTACCGCTAGGCCACCATCTTGGATCTCATGTAACTCGAGAACAACCGCTGCTTGGCGCGATTAAGGAATCGTGCCAAACAGCACTTGGCGCGTAGTACTGCTAAATCAAATTAATTCCCTTTGTGGAGTTAGTCTTTCTGATAATTAAGTGGACGATATTTTTGTATATATGTGTAGTACTTTCATTAGAATTAAGCTTGGGATGGAAACATCTTTTTCACTGATTTTTATTTTTTCGGATACCTATTTAGAATGAATTTCATGCCTGGAGCAACTGAAGAAGCACTTTAAGGATAGCATTTTATTATACAAAGACACATAGCAAAAACGCAGAAAACAAACAAATACGAAAGACGACCGTTTTAGAGATTTTAACTGTTATGCCTTTCCCTACCTTTTGCAGTCTTATTTTTAAATTAATTTGTTTATTTTTAAAAGTGCACGTTGTACGCCGGATTTTATGGTATTATTATTATAATTATTATTTTATATATTTTGCGGATTAACCCAAAACAAACTTTTATCCAGATGAGGCTGGCTGAAAAATAAATTCTTGTAAGGCGGCGTACAAGTAATAAATTATAAAACATTTAATTTATTTTAAGTCTTCATTTAATCTTAAAATCTATGCATTAAAAATGGGAGATATATATTTTTTCCGTTAAAAATTTCTGATTTTTACAGTAAAAAAATTGTAACAAAAATATTCCTATAAAATAAGAGATCAATATTTACCGTTAATTTGCCAGTCCATTGTCATGCTCTTTAATTTATAAGAAAAATAAATCTTAAAAAAATACTTCTGTTGACTTTTTTTGTGCATTTTTGAGGAATTTGAAACATTTGTTTTTAATTACTTTGGTAAAACCTCTAAAATAAAAACTAGTGTTTTTGAATGTCAGTTAAGTTAAACAAACAAAATGAAACAAATTTCATGCTTTGCTTTTCTTAAATATTTTTTTTTATTTCCATCCATCTTACTTTAAGCAAACATTTTTTAGAGAGAAAAAAAGATTGTGTCGCCTCCCTTTAAATAATCAAGAAATCTACCTCCGAAACCTCTTGTTTTAGTACATAAAAACAGTTTCCTGATTTTGTATAGTTAACTAGGTAGGTGTATTTATGTATCTTTTTTTTCTTCGCTTTCTTTTCTTAGTTTTTTTTTCTTTTAAATATCTTTATGTAAACACGTAATTAAATAATAATATTTTAATACATTGTAGTTCCTTTTTTTAAAAAAAAAGTTTTACAAAGTTGTTTTTAAGATTTTTTTTAACAAGTATTAAAAAGTTTCTTTTAAAATTTGATATTTAGATAAAACAAAAAGATTTCATCAAAGCTTTACTGAAATAAAATGTAGTTTAAAAGTATATATACCACTTATTTAAATTCTGCGGTTTACTTTCAAAATTGTTACTGTCTTTATCATTCTCTTATTCTCCATAATTTTCATATTTGCTTAACGAAGTTAAGTTAATATTGTAATATAAAAAGGGATTTTTAAAAATGCTCATTTCTAGGGTAAAAGATTTTACATTAGTGCTTATTATTTTTAGCTTTGATTGCAGTATTTAAAACATTAGTTTTTAATGAAGAAATTATGTATATCAATTGAAAAGAAACTAAGATTGGTTGCAGTTCTTATACATATTAAAAATACAATAAAAACATATGTTTATACTTATTTAATATTTCAATGTAAAATGCAATTTAACTATGTGATAATGTATTAGCCATTGTAAATATTTTGCATAATGTATCCAATCGTGTGTTTGAAATGTTTCTAAAACATCTTTCGTGATTTAATGTTATTTTAGTTAAACATTGACGGAAGAAGCTTAAAAGTCCAATTTAAAATTTAAAAAAATATGGATTTTTTTATTATTTTTTTTATTTTATTTAAAGTAATAAATTATGATGTTTTCCTCCCTCGAAAATTACCGAACAAAAAAATTCTCAGAGAAAATGTGAATAATTTAAATATTTAACTAAATTTTTAATAAAAAAATTATATTTTTTCATTATTATTCAAAATAAGCATACTTTTGAAAATCATCTTAGACTACTGAACTAAATCCAATTAATTATTAATTTTATATTATTATTTTTTTTTTTGTTCTTCTATAAAATTTTCACACTTATGCAGTTTAATCAGAAAAAAAATTATATTCATTCACACAAAAACAAGGAGCAAGGCGATTGGATGAGGGCAAAAAATAAGTAAAACCCCTTTTATAGTATATGTTTGTTTTTTTTATCATTTCAAATGTGGCTGCCGATTGGTGTACAACTCAATATAATGTTAAAGGCTTTGTTGAGTGCTTAATATTTAATTTAAATTTATATTACATCAAAAATATTTTATTTTTAAGTTTTTAATTATATTTCTATTACCTATAATTATACATAATATAATTCTGGTTTTTAAACCTAGAAAACAGAATATGGAATATCCTCTGCAATTGAATCCTCTTGTTTCATATTGGATATAATTTTTCTTAAAATTCCTTTAATAGTAAATACATGTAGAGTTTCAGAATATTGTTAATGAAAACAGAATAATCTAAATATATCAACTCTTTAATAATAATGGCTAAAAGTTATAACTTTTTATACTAATAACAATTAAATAAGTATCATATATTAACTACTTAAAATAATAACTGTTAAAAATCACTATTTTTAATTATTAGATATTTAGTTAAAATGCTTTTATTCTTCAAAACAACATCATTTTGCTTACAGAAAGTTAATCAAAAAGACTATTTGGTGAACTCTTTTCATTTAAAAAAAGATAGGGCAAAAAACATTACTTATCATTTTAAGTTTTCTTTTCCTGATAAATATTCGACGTTTTTATTTTCCTTGGTTTTTATTTCTTAAAATTTCAATGCATTTCAGCTTAATAAACCTTCAGTACTTAAGTAATTTGCTCTGCTGCAATCTACTATATTTCTATCTGCATTAAAGCTGAGAATGGATTTTATTCATAACGGATTCTTATTCAATGAAGTAGCTTTTGTGTCGTGGATATTTGCACTTACCTTATTATGTACATGAAACCGCCTACTTTTTTTACATATTCTAAGGTTAACACGTTCTTATATATATTTAACTTTCTCCTCCAAAGACATACACCGAAAAAAGAAATAAACTCGTTGAATTGAAAGTTCAGCGAGCATTGGAAAGAAATTTCCTTTTCTAATGTAATACAAGCCACAAAAGTGAAAAACTAAATCTTCTAAATGTTCCTTTCTGAAATCACTTTGAAATTAATCTTTTCTGTATAATAATACTTATTTAATTAATCTTTGATCAAGAGGTGTCTTTCCGGTTGATTCATCTGTATTAATAAAACATCCTATAATAAGTTCAACGACACGATTAACCACTTTGCTATAATGAAAATCTGTTATAGTATATTTAATCCTAAGTTATTTATAACTCATTCTCAGAGATTACAAATAACATAGATTTGAATAAAGACAAAAGCAAGAGGGTTTTATTTATACCCAATCATCTTTTGAGAGAGATTGAGTAACGTGCAAGGTTATAAACCTATTAGAATAAGTTTATTATAATTTTTGTGTGTTGTTTGGATAGAAACTGTGCTTTAAGAACAAACGAGGCAACTAAGAAAGTTAATATTTGTTTATTAGAGATATTATATAAACAAAAAAGAGAGATTACCTTTTTTTATTTGTTAATAACTAAGATTTTCAAATAAAAAAACAGTTCAGTTTAATTGTGAATGCTTTTTGCACTAGAAGTTTGATGTCGTACCTCGACAATGTCTCATTCGTTCAACGGCAAGACAACACCTGAGTTAGTATCTTACTTTCCTGACTTCCACGCACATTGCTTGATAATTTTAAAGCTCGTCTCTTTTAATGTAATGATTTGCTTCATTAATCTGAAAGTTCTGTAGAGAAAGAAAGATTCAAAACATTGTGATGTACGACAAATTTACAACAATATTCTTTGAAGAAAAAAGGCGATGATTATAAGCATCCATCTTACTGTTGACAATTTTGAAAGAATCATTTATTTATTTTTTGCTAAGTTGTGATTTAACAAAAATAGAAAATAGATTGAATGTGTCTAAGTTATCTCTCGTATCATTCTTGTCATTAAATTACGAGATACTTTGAGTTGCTCTAGGGCGACGTCAATTAAATCAGTTCAAGCCAGTGATATTATTTTCGAATAAAAAACAGCGTTTTACTTTTCAAATATAACTACCGTAAAATCCGACGTATAACGCGCAC
>BMAV01001082.1:117020-133012 GCA_019973955.1 Trichonephila inaurata madagascariensis
TAATGTAATGATTTGCTTCATTAATCTGAAAGTTCTGTAGAGAAAGAAAGATTCAAAACATTGTGATGTACGACAAATTTACAACAATATTCTTTGAAGAAAAAAGGCGATGATTATAAGCATCCATCTTACTGTTGACAATTTTGAAAGAATCATTTATTTATTTTTTGCTAAGTTGTGATTTAACAAAAATAGAAAATAGATTGAATGTGTCTAAGTTATCTCTCGTATCATTCTTGTCATTAAATTACGAGATACTTTGAGTTGCTCTAGGGCGACGTCAATTAAATCAGTTCAAGCCAGTGATATTATTTTCGAATAAAAAACAGCGTTTTACTTTTCAAATATAACTACCGTAAAATCCGACGTATAACGCGCACTTTTAACACAAAAAATAAGATCGAAATTTACGGGTGCGCGTTATACGTCGGAGATAAAAATGAGAGTTAGAAAAATGAAAAAAGATGAACATAGAAAAAAAATTAGACTTCTGCATACATCGAAATACTGTACTTTTAAATTGAATGACATTTCTTATGAAGTAAAACTGTTGTATTTCAAGAAGTATACTATTTTTCAAAAGCCTGCAACAATACCTCTAATAAATGACTTCAAAATATACGAGCCTTGCATACGTAAATTCCAAGTTTCTTCGAGAAAATGGGGTGCGCGTTATACGGCGAATGTATAAAAAATTAAAAATTGCAGCTCTAAAGTGTGGGTGAGCGTCATACGGCGGTGGGCATTATACGCCGGATTTAACGGTACTTCTGGTTACAAATTTTTCATATACGAATTTATACCTCTATTTTTCAAACTTTGTCGTGAACGCCACAAGTAAAAAGGTAACACTTACAGTTGAAATTGGATTTTCCGACTCTTTTCTAGCCTTTTAAAAAAAGTTAGCTTTTTACTTTTCTTTTTTTTATGCGCAGTTTCCTATACTCAAAAAGTTAAATAATGTTACATATCTTCTAAAGTCTGCGCCGGTTTATCCACTGGGCACTTGGGGTGGACGCCCAGGGGCCGGGGGGCAGAATGGCCCAGATAAGCTGGACTTAACCAAATTTTCTGGTTATAAATCTCGATCCATCATTGCGAAGGGGGTCTACAATTCTTCTGTCCCCAGGGCCCGAAATTAGCTTAAATCAGCACTGGTTGATAAGGAGATTTAGCTGATTGTTGAGGTTTCGGGGAGGGTGGGTCCTAAGCAGTATATAGGAATTGAGAAGTCATTAGATCAAACTCGTAAGGAAAACCAACTGCAATTCACAATAAATCACTTTTATTAATTTAAGCGTTAGAACTAAATACGCGCGCGATACGAAGATAAGACAAAATAACTAATAAGAAATGACGTCTACTTATCTGAAATCGGGGAGATGCAACTTCTGAAACCCGCAAAAAGAAATATACACCTATATCTTCAAATAACTAAACAGTTATAATTCCGGAATAAGCGACAGCAATTCAGGCAGTACTATAATGACAAAACTTTCCACATAACAATTTATCTCAATGACTATTTATGTACTATTGAGCAGTAACATCCATTTGTAGCGTTTAGTTGTTCTAGTTAAAAGTACCAATTTCGGTGGGTGGAAAAAAACCGAGTTAGAGAAAGGATAGACCTCGTGGAGTTACAACCTTTGTTTACTACCCATTGTTACAACCTTTTGCTAAAATATTCTATTAACTATTTTGAACAACTCCCAGCGTGAGAGTCGTAAAATTGTAGCAAGAGCCCAATTTTGAGGTAATTTTTTTAGAAGTAAGCTTTAACGTTTTTATTATTTTTATCAAATCTAGTTTTGTTTATCTTAGAAAAATATGAATTCTCCTCATCATTTTATTATTTCTTCAATTATCATTTTTCATTTATTATCTATCAGTGATTCGAATAATTCACTACTGCAATACAAGACAATTTTTCAACATCCAATATGTGTTCCGTAGTTTAATTATTATAATGTATTGAATGTATTTTGAAGTTTTATCCCGAGTACCATCATTTCATATTTAATTTCAGCAACAACTTTGAACAGAAGGATGAACTCGTTCAGAAAATTCCAGACGGTCATAGTTGAAAGGAAAATGAAAACTGAGCTCTCATCTCGAGTGAAAATGCTGATCTTTCCCGAAAATTCTTTTATCTTTTTCCCCAGAAGCAAGTAATCCATTGAATTGTTTTCCTTCACCTTTTGTTGGAAGTCACGCGCTTTTCATAGCCTGCTATCAAATGGACGTTTACTATGAACAAAACTTCCGAAGACTTGTAGCCCAAGAATGGAACGAAAAATAGACCAGATGCGGAATAAATTCATTTTGTTTGTATATGTCAAGAAAAGTACAAAGATAAAAAAAAAGTATCGTAAAAACAATGAGTTTAAGTTTCTAATTTGTATTTGAAAACTGTTTTGTTAAAAACTTTATCATTCAGCTCTAAGACCTCATAAGAACAAAGTTTTCTGGAGTTTCAATTTTATTCTAAAATAATCATTTTCTTCCTATTTATTGAAGGTTTCATTTATTGAATTATTTAATAGAATTTTTTTAGATTTATATAACTATTATTTTTTTTTCCTGTCTAATGTAAGATGAAAACAAATATATCTTAAATTTGAAGATGGTTTCCAACTGTCAACGAAATTCTAATATTTTCGAAATTAGTAAAACGAGTGAAAATTTTAATTGTTTATTTTGGTTGAGTCATTTTGGAATCTATTTTTTAAACATTTTTATTATTCGTAGTTTTTGCATTTATTTATACCATCGTTACTTAAGAAATTTTGTTTTGTTTTTTATTTGTTTTATTTATTTGCTTATTTTAGATCTCTTTTTTTTCTTTGTTGATTTACTTATTTTTGTTTCCTATTTACTTAAATTATTTAAATATTTTATTCATTTTTTTAAAAAGAATTTTTTTTTTTACATCTTTTAAATTTTTTTGTTATTTTTACTCAATTTATCGGGTTTTTTTTTTAATCATTAATTTAACATGTATTAAAAATATATAAGTGTCTTTAAAAGACAAATTCCTCCGGTCAATTCATACTTGTACAAATACAAGTACATGGATTGAAAAAAACTCTTTAATAAAAAAAAGTTATTTGTTTTAATATTTTTAATTTGTTTTTATATATTTGTTTTAAGATTCTTATTTCCTGAAATGTCTTATTGGAAATATTTGCTTTTAACAAATAATTCCATTGAATTTTGAAAGTTTATAAATAAAATTTTTACGCTGTTGTATGCAATTCAGATTTGTTTGCTTGTGCCTTAATGATTTCTCTTATTATCTTAAGTTAACATAACTTCTCACACACACTGTGTGTGCAATCATTATTCAATTCCTACTATTAGTCCACATTCTCCCTATATATATATATATATATGGCATGTTTTGAGCCAGAATTAGACTTAATTTTAAAAAGGATCTTTATTTGATGAAATCTATACAAGCTCTGACGCTCAGAGGAGAGAGAAAAAGTACGCCACTTGAAAATTAAGTGGGTTAACACTTAAAACACAGATGGGGTAAGTACCGCAGATTTTATGATTGCACTTGAAAGTTAATGCTGACATATAGGGCTATTAAATATAACGATCTGGAATTAGACATGTTTATTGGGTAGACCATATGTTCGGAAGAAATAAATGGGTGCTTAGTTTGATACTTGAAGATGAAATGAAAAATATGAGTTAAGTGCTAGATAGGGAATTTAATTTTTAATCTAATTTAATTATCCTTATATATATATATATATATATATTTATTTTTTTTTATTTCTTTAATAATAAAATTTTTCATCCACTACAAGTTTTAAAAAATATATTTGAACTTGAGTGGGTGAATAAAATTATTTTATTAACAATTGAAAATTTGAACGATATATATATATATATATATATATATATATATATATCGTTTAAATTTTCAATCGTTTATAAAATACTTTTTATTCACCCACTCAAGTTCAAATACATTTTTTAAAACTTGTAGAGTATGACACTTGATGTTAATGTAGTATTTTCAAATTTTAAGGCATTAGGTAAATTTAGTTAAAGAATAAATAGTAACAAGCAAAAAAAAATAGTTCAACATCATATATAAAATAGAAAATCTCTTTTTTTGTGTCTCTGTATTTTGTGTCAATGGTTCGCGCGTTGGACTTCTAATCCACAGGTCGTGGGTTCGAAACCCACCTGGGATGGCCTAATTTCTGATAGTGTGATTTCTTTTTACTATACTATTTTATTGGAATAATTAAATGCATAATTAATGAATAAATATTAACAAACAAAATTAAAGTCGAACAACAAGTATAGAAAAGAAAATGGGAAATTTCAAGGAAAATCACTTTTTATTTTGTCTTTTAATATTGTGATTCTGTTATATGTAGGTACACATTTATATTAATTGTAATTATTTAATAAAAAGTAACTGAAATAAGATATTTCTTTGTTGATCTAAGTAGGATTTGACTTATTTTTTTATATTAATTGTCTTATTATGCACTTGCCTTTTATAAACTGACGCCACTCATGATTTCTGGAAATCACTAAGTAATATCATGTAAATAATTATGTAAGTAAATAAATTGTTTGAAATTCTGAAAATCTTCGAAATATGAATACAAAATAAACAAAAATTTGGAAGCAATTTTTCAAAGTCAAAAAATATCCTTGATTTTGCTTAATAATAAGGCGTTAATACGTTTGTTTCATATTCCCCCAAACTTTAATTTACATTCATTTAGATAAGAACAATAATTTATTTGACTGAATGTATTCCTTTTTTTTAAATATTTATCAACATAAACGTTAAATCAAAGCAGTGAATTAAGTTTTTTTATTTTATTTCTTGTCATTGCAGAATTCTCGATGTACTTCAATCCTCATGATCATCAGAACTTTTTTTATTTAAATTCAATAGCTAAAATAAAATATCATCGTATATGAAATAGTGGAAATTGTGGTTAAGCATGGTATATCATTAAATCGCCTATAGATGTCCTTCATGCTATTGTTGACCCTCCTGTTAAGTCGTAATAAATATATGCTTCCCGAATACAAATCACAACATATTATTAAAAACCCTAATCAATTCAAGTCTGAAAACTGATGCAATTTGCAAATCTTAATAAAAAGATATTTTTTAATTAAAAATGAAATGATTTTAAGGCATCCAACTACTTGCGACTACTTTTTTTTTAATGGAGATATGGGTACCTGTGCTTTTTAGGTTTGTTTAGTATATTTTCAAAGAAAAAAATATGCAAAAATTAAGAAGATAAAAAGAAATTATTTTTACTAAAATGGAAAAAAATTGGTCAAAATTTACAAAAAATAACATAAACAGGTCCCATTCTGAACAAAAAGATTATGAACAAATGTTCAATATTTCAATTTTTGTGTGTTGCTTTGCTATTTATTTTTAGATGACCTTCAGGATAAGAGATATTTTAATTTTTACCAAATCTATAGAGCACATTATTTTAGTTATATGAAATTGCTTAAAAAAAAACAGTAATTATATTCACATAAGGGACTGTAAATTTGTAATAAACAAGTGATTGATAAATTCGAAAGACTATTGTATAGAACATGCACAAAAAATTTCAGTTAATTATTTTCAAAACTTTTTGAGCAATCAAAATCTGAGCATTTTCAAAAAAGCACATTTCGAGTAAAACGCATTTTGAAGTTTGACATGCTGTTTAAAGTAGTGGCATAGGCTTTTACTAAAATCCTTGCTGTTTTTGTTCTAGTGGACAGAACATAATAAACTTGGTAATTTTATAAAGCTAATAAAATAGTTTATAAAATAAAATGATAAAAAAATTTGTCAATTTTTGGCAAAATTCACAATTTTGGGGTATTGGTATAAATTCCTGACTTTCATTTTAAGTTAAATAGTTCAGAATTCTCTTAACAATTATGCTTTTGATGAGTTCCCTATTCTACCGAGTTTTGAAAGGATCAAAAAAAAATAAATGAACTCTTCCATTTAGATATGGGTTACCTTTTTATTTTTTTTATTTATTTATTTTATTTATTTTATTTATTTTTTTTTTTTTGGTTTTTAGAAGAAATTTCTCATTATGATTTGTATACGCCAATGTATACCTTATCTGTCTGGTTAAAGTTTATATCTGATAACATTTACTAAAATGTAGTGAGTCGCATTTATTGGTGATAAGCAGTTTTTTTTATAAATTTAATCTTACACAGTTGATTCAACGCTATCCTTGGGGGCTTTTTAAGCACTTAAATGCCTCTTGAGAAAATTTCTTTCCTTTATCTTTTGTCTGAAAACTGGGTTATTTTTTAGACGCAAGCAATAACTCAAGATCACAAGAGATAACATTGAGTTCGATTGCGAATTTAAAAAGTTATTAATCGCATATTTCGCCATTGGAAACTCAGTTTAGTTCCTTATATGATTCTCTATTTTGCTAAGTTTAAAGCTAGTCAAAATTATAAAATATAAAACAAACTTCTGACAATCGAACATGTGAAAATGAGAAAATGCTAGAAGAGCGTGTAAAAACTCAATATCATATACATTAATCCCTTTCAGCAAAAATTAAAATAAAAAATCAAAGGGCTTCATAATATCGATCAGAATTTTAAGAGCTATAATCAGAATCCACAGTTATTTTTATGTACTAATAGTATCAATATATAATTACAAATGTTTATTACCCTCATTTAGAGCTTCATTAAATATATTAGAAATAATTTCAGTGAGAGAGACTTACGAAGGTTACGCTTATATATAATTTCAGTAACTGAACTTAAGCATTTATAAGGCTGTCGTAGGAGTATACTTCCACCAACTTCATTAATTTTTAAATCTCAATGGCTATATTGATTGTAATGTGCCGTCATAGACTGGTAGCATGCAAATAAAGTCACATCCAAATGTTTAAAGAAAAGAAAAATTTATTTTCTCATCAAATTAATTATCATTGATGCAATAAAATAAAGTCTCTGCGTCAAGCCGATGCATTCAGTCTATTCCACTGGGTAGATCAATCACTTCACAGCACTGGTTTGTCCGAAGGACACTTGCCCATATTTCTAAGAAGTAGTTTGGGTCACTTCCACAACGCCACCGGCGTTCATTCTCTTTCCTTTCCCCAGGAAAATTTCTCTTAGGCATGGAATCCAATCTCTGCTCGTCTCTGCTCTTCTCTCCTAAAATAAACCCTTTTAAACACCAGGGGAGGGTCCACAACACGCCCCTCGTCACTTATCATTGGCAGGCCACAAAAGTCTGCCCACAACATTCGGCGTCATTAGTGTCCTATTCGTACGGAACTCACAATTACACACTCTGGCCAGTGGAGAAAATAAAGGAGCCAGACTTCTCGTCCAACATCTGGTCACTTGACAATCACACCGCCTTTGTTTCTTAAATCCATTCTCTCGCCATCTTCGTTAGACAGGCTTCACCTATTGTCACCCGGTAGGCACTCCTATGTCCATTATGACTTTCAGTCAGAGTTTTAGCGCGGCTCCGAGGTCAAACAATAAATAATGACCCCACGGTCAGGTGCTTCGTCTCTTATATAAACTGAGCTATAAACTTTGACGTAAATGGAATGGGTGGGGTACGTACCAAGCGAAGACGTTACAGTACTGTTTGAACTTCGGCTAGCACCACTACTGATTTCTGGATTTTTAAGTCGTGAGCGCAAATGAAGGCCTGTAAGATTCCTGAGCAGCAAGTAAACTGTTCCGGATGCTTTCAATTTTGACTAAAGTTAGCTACCAGATGAAAAATTTATAATATATAGACGTTGCCGTTTATGTTCTAAAGATGTTCTGTTAAAAAGACAAGATACGTTTGTACATCTTAAATGTCCCACTACGTGCTGATTCTCGTTTTTTTTTTTTTTTAATTTCTTGAAAGTAATATCTATAAATTCTTAAATTTCTGAATATAAAATATATCTAATTTATAATTCATTTTGCAGATTTTAGTATTTTCAAATTATGTTTTATGAATATCTCGTAATGCGATGTAAAACGAAATGCAAAACATAAGATACCCTACCCCTGAATAACTCCAGGGGGAAGGTGGGAAACATACTCCCCACCCCAAAAAAATAATCTTAAAAATCAAATTATTTTTAGGTGATGAGCTAAATGAATTTATTTTCGTAAATCAATCTCAATCCAAAAATATTTTGACATAACATTACTAAATTAAAATTGCCTTATAAAAAAGGTCTTACAAAGCTCGAGATTCTTACCCAAAGTTAGAAAAGATCGAAATTTTACTCCCTAATAGTAATTAATATCATGTTACTATACAAAAATATAAAGAAAATTTAAAATTGAAACGATATATTACTATCGTTAAGAAAGTAGTATCGCTACACGCATCTACCTTTTACACATAAAAATAAAAGATTGCGTAAATAGTACTCAAGGAAATGCATGCAGTGAAACGTGTGCTTTTCAAGAAAATAAGAGGAATAAAGGATTTTTTTTTCTCTTCTCAGTCTGCTTGTAGCACATGCCTTGACTTCTATATATTTCTTTTCAAGATGTCACGATCGGTATGAAACAGAATTCCGATAAAAAAAAATTCGATTCGAATATTGCTTTCCACTCGCCATTTCTTTTACTGTTTCGATGGCATTTCGCAGACGAAAGATAGTCTATTTCCTTTTGTATTGGAATAGGCAATGAGACACAGGTCAGAATTTTTCGAACCTCTTTCTGAAAGGAACCTGCTATTGAAATTCACCTTGCATTTTATTTTATTTTTTCTTTATTTCTATCACCCTTAAAACTGACTGCTCAATTTTTAACTTAACCTACATACTGTATCAAAATATCTGTATAAAGCATTATTGGTATGAATCGCTTATGGTAGAGTAGCAGTGATTTGTTGGGAACTTTACCCGAAAAATTTAAAAATTAAATATTCATTACATTAAAGAACTCCTAGGATATTTTTGAATATATAGGAAGGTTTTAATGTATTTTTTATTTCTAATGGACTGCGGAATGGAATTTTTCCATTGCAGAACTAGTACACTCCCCGGAAGCTGGTATATCTTTTTAGTGCTGCACCATATAGGCGGATACCAATCGCCACAGGTAATTTTGACGCGCAGTTGCCTCCCTTGAAGAAGGCACCTGAACTCTGACGATGCGATTCTGTACTAGGATTTAACTTTGCCGAGAGCACCCAAGTCTCTAGAGAGCTTTTATATACCATATAATCATACGACATGGCCTCTGTCTATTTTTTGCGCCATGAAAACCCACCGACTTGGACCGGGATCAACCTGCAACCTTAGGTGCAGAAGGCCATAGACTAACCAACCACGCCAATCAGTCGGATTTTAAATATCAATAAATATGTTTAAAAATGTAAAAATGGGGTATTTTAATTTTACTAAAAATATCTGCTTAACATTCAAATAATTTAATAAGTGTTTTTCCCAGGTATATAAAATTATAAAATTTAAAATATCCCACTTTTTTTTAGAAACGATTTAAATTGCTCTATTTATATGCTGAATAATATATATTCTGCAAATAAACACAAAAACATAAAAAAATGTGCAGATCTTTAACTATTCTGTTTTGTATTCAGTGCAATTACTAATGATTCGAGTAACATTGTTGGAAAAATGAGTAACTATTTTAATGAATGTGAATTATTTTGTGTGAGTATCAAATATTTTTAGTCATAAATACCAATTCTTTTAGATTATTTTGCAATCTCTAAAACCCATAATTTAATTTCTTTCAAAAACTTTTTGAAAATAATTTTTTACCTAGATATTTAGAAATTAAATTCCTAAATGTTTATTCCAGAGTTTCTCGTAGTTATATTTTTTCTAAAACAACAAAATTATATACATTTTCCCATACTATAAAAGCTCCTGGCTGGGTAAAATGGTTATGTTTTGTAATTAACCATTTTAAGAGTTTATTTCATGTATCACCTTGTATGTTCTAATCCATACATATTATTTTAACTCATATCATAAATAAAGAATCAAATATTGAAACGAAATATTAGTGTGCAAAGCAAACAAAACTAATTGAAAAAAGTATACGAAACAGGGAGAAATTACATGTTTCCTTGATTAAAAAACGTTTTGTGTAACACTTAGAATACTTTGCACAGGCTTGATTCAACATCTAAGAATAAAATATTGATTAAAAATACCCTGCAATTTCTAGAAAGGTTTTAAAATTTATATCAAACAATTCAAGAAACAAAGAAACTTGTGGTAAGTAGTAATTAATTTGATGCATGTTAAGCATAAACACATTTTTCAAACGTAACGGATCGGTCCAAAGTTTAAAAAAAAATGGTTTTACTCCTAATCAAAACTGTAAAAACTTATAATTCTAACAAGAAGCTATTATTTTAGCATTAAATTGTATATTTGATCGTCTTTAAAATAACTTCTTTCGCCAATAAAAAATAATTTTGAAAGATATGCCATTACAGCAGCGTTTGGCAACTATGGGGAGCGCCTCCCCACAGCGGTGTGTGATAATCCTACGAGGGGGCCGTGAAATCAAAAACAAAGGATTATTTTAAAATATTAATAATTTACTGAAAGTAAACAAATTAAGTGAATTCTGACATAATAAAAAATAAAATACACATTTACATTGATATAATACACTTACAAATGTGTCAGTTTTGCCCAATGTATTTTATAATTCCTTTAACAATACTAAGTTCAAAACAAGCTTATTATTTAACAATGACCCCTGGGCTATATATAAAACTATGTACAAAAATGAACATTTATCTTGATAATTTGTACAGTTTGTAATTAATCCAGTGCTTCTCAAACTTTCAATACTGGCGACCCACTTTTTCGAGTTTGAAAGAGATCATATCATTGGATTGAAATAGGCAGGTTAGGCTAATCGGAGAATTGCTCGTCATATGGGTCGAAGCGATGTGGCCATTAGAAGATGCTGACAAGAATGGGTGCAAAGCGGCAGATTTCAGGGTCATGATTGCAGCTGTTGACCTAGGACCACAGCAGATCGGGAGAACATATTAATTGTCAGATCAGCTGTCACAGCCCTGATTCATCGTTATAAACCATCAAACGTGCGACCCGCACATGAGTGTACTCCATGATTACTCACATACGGTTGATAGAGTGAAATTTACGCTCGTACCAACCGCAACGCCCCCTGCCACTTACACCTGCACACTGTCGAGCCAGATTAATGTGGTGCGTAGCTCGATCAAGTTGAAAACATGCTGACTGGGAACGTATAGTGTTTAATGACAATTCTCGCTTCCAACTGTGTCCTGACAATCATCGAAGACCTGTCTGGAGACGCCCAGGGCAGCGTGCTGATCCTGCTTTCACTATTGCATGACACAGAGGCTCTCAATCAGAAGTTATGGTCTGAGGTGTCATTTGCTTTTACAGCCAGACCTCTTTGGTCATCATTATTGGCACACTTACAGCCTGACGGTGTGTCGACTATATTCTGAGAACTGTTACGTTTCTTTCGCAGTACCTAGGCCTTATTTTTCAGAAGATAAGGCCAGATCACATGCGGCACTTGTTTCTATGAACTGTCTTATAGCTTGTCAAACACTTCCTTGGCCTTCGAGATCGCTAGATCTCACTTCAATAGAGCATGTCTGGAATATGATGGGAAGACGATTTCATCTACCAGTGATTGTTGATGACCTTGCCCAATGATTGGAGCAAATTTGACAAGAAATACCGAAGGAGACCATCAGGGTACTTCATCACTCTGTGCCACGTCGTGTGACAGCTTGCATCTAGTCTAGAGATAAATCAACACCTTATTGCATTGGTTCTCAAACTTTCACTACTGTCAACCAAATTTTCAATTATAATTTTTATCGCCCCTCTTGTACAATAATAATGCACTGTGACGTCTTCGATTGGGGTGAACCTCACCCTCCATGCATTCTAAGTTTTATGGCTCCGAACAGGTGTGAGTGACAAGTGCATGTGGAGTGACAGGTGTACGTGGCCGTGAGGTCATTGTTTATTGTCTGACCTCGGGCAAACGCCGAACACCCGATCTAGGAGATTATAATGGTCAAAGAGAGCCGAGACCCCATTGACAATTGGTGAAGCCGGTCTGAAAAGAACAAGGTCGCCATGACAGATGTCGAGAGAATGAGTTCATGGAACCAATTTGGGATAATGCATAAAATCCAGGTGTTTCACGAGACGACTGTCGCCTTAGTTTCCAGACGGACCAGGAATGTATTTGTGTTTGCCGCACGAATAGTACACGAATGTGGCCCGGGGACGAGGGCGGGCTTTTGTGGCCTGCCAATGAGAAGAGACGAGGGGCGTGTTGTGGACCCTCCCCTGGTGTTTAAAGGAGGTTTTTTAGGAGACGAGATATAGAGCCCTAGATGGAGAAAACTTGAGAGAAGTCCTGAAAAAAAGAGATTCGAGAGGGACGAGAGGGGAGACGAGGAACGCCGGTGGCGTTGAGAGTTGAGTGAGTGCCTTTCGGGAAAAAGGATTGAACTCCCGTGAGATAGACTGACTGCACCGGCTTGGCATATAACTGGGACTTTATTACTCCATATTTAGTAACCTATGAAGCAAATAAATACTCCTTTTACTTTAAAATTAAGCTGTGACAATTTATCTTTCATTTGTTACCTACTCACGACGTTACAACACTTTGACGCTAAAGCTACAAAACGATCTTAATTATAAATCGTACAAATTAATAAGGTAAGTATATTAAATTTTATATATGTAACTTTTAAGTAATATATATTTTATTTTTCTTTCTCGAATTTTTAAATTGCAACAGATTGCAAAATGCGGTGGCTGCTTTCAAGACAAAATATAGATCTCAGCCAAATATAGAAAAAGTACTCAGAGTGTCAATTTCTAATCGTAAACCTTTCTTTGAAAAACTTTCCTCTTCAAGGCAAGACCACGAAAGTCGCTAATACTTATTAAACTTGCTCTTATATAATTTAGTATTAATAAATTAGTTATAAAATACCTTGTGCAACAAACACACTGTTACACTAAAATTATACTGCCTGAAGCACCCGCTCTTCCAACAAGCTCATTTTTTAAAAAACTAAAACATTCTTGATAAATAGCTGAATTGTCAGGAGAGTAAACCCAAATGCGCGACAATGTTTACAAAAATGTAAAATGATATTTTAAAATGAATGCTCATATTATAATTAGTTTTAAGCAAACTGTGTAATTTTAAGCCTCACAGAATTAGCATTTAGAATCAATGTTAAACAATGAAAAATAATATAAAATTCCAATGAAGAATAATAGTGTTATTTTTAATATTTAAAGCGAGAAGACTTCAAAATGCTTTATCCCGGGGGCACACACACACTCGATACTAACGTTAATGGTCGCGCGGGGTGATTGAGTCACCCCAATCCTTTTTTTTTTATAATTATTTTATTGTACATGATACAAATCGTGACTCCACTGAATAATTTAATTAAGAGAAAGTAAACTTGCCTGCTTTCAAGGACTTTTCAATTCTTCTTTGGTAACAAATAAACAGTTTTGCCAGAATTAAAGATTTTGTGATCTGTGTGTCTCACGCCACCACTTCCGATTTAAAAATGTATTCATTATGATAATATGTATGTTACTGCTAAAAAGAATTGTGTAAAACATTTTTCATTATGCTTTACATGTTTGAGAACACTTATAAAAATGTCTTGGCCAAGTAATCTTTCAAAGTGCTCTCCGTAGTGTGACATCTCTCGCGTTCTACTTCTAACATAACTCCTAAGTTCTTTGACGGCCACAATTAATGGCAAAACTTTTCCAACCCAATACCAAGAAGAGAAACGGAACGAATATGCAAATGAGATATACTTTAAAAGGATAGAAGGTTTGGTGAGATATGAGGGCAAGCCTAGAGATAACTTAGTACGGAATTGTTCGGAATAAATGTTAGACGTCCTACAGCTTTGGAAGAAGGATACGCTCATCATCATTAATAAGATTAATAATAAGAAGGATTAAGAAAGCCTGAATATTCTCTCCAACAAATAACATAATAGGAATATCTTCAACCTAGGAAGGAAGGTGACTCTATAAAAGGTAATATTCTGTATAGGAAGTTAGATTAGACCGTTAAATTATTATAATTAAGATAAGTGATCTAGTTGTGCGATCTGACTTGAATATTCAGTTTAATTGGTGGCTTTTTCTCACTTAAAGAAAGTTGTTAATTAGAATTAAGTAAATTAAGTTATTCTTAATAAAAGTTGTGTTAAGAATCCAAAATGTCTCATCATTTAGATAATCCCACACCTCTAGCTTACGCGGATCCCGTAAGACATAACCATCGCAGGATGGCTATGTCTCAGTAGTTTTCCAAATATCATAAAACTCCTTTGCATGGAAAAAAGCGCAACACAAAAATACATTACTTACAATTTCCCTAAATGAGAATCACAAACACATAAGAGATAGGTAACTTGTGATACCGCCCTCCCCCCTTTGCTGACAGTATCTTTGATTATCGGCGTGAGCTAGAGGTGTAGGGTTTGCAAAAGGAATAGACATTTTAAATTCTTAATATGACTTTATTAAGAATAGAACTTAAATGTCTAACAATTTAGATAAATTTAAATGAGTGAGAATCTATAATGAACAACACACACAATGATAGTTAAACCGAATCGCGTAATTTTGACCACTTTCTCTAAATAATTATATTATCCGCCTACTCTCACTTCTAATAATAATTCAAGTCCTAATATCAAATAATCAGTCCTACCTTAATCCAAACTTAAATTCAATCTTTATATGGAAACGTCTGGGCGCGCGTGCAATGGTATGCACCTTGTAGTAATTGCTGGGTTTCCAGGTAACTTCACAATTGGATGTCAATTCACGCATGTATCTCTTCCAAACATAACATTCTCCAAATTGCCATCCCACTTACTGAAACTTCTGTTCTTTTAAAAGCTATCTTATTTGCATTTCTTGTTCACATTTCGCGTCTAGGGTTTTGGTTGGAAAAGAGTTGCTATTAATCTTGGCCACCAAAGAACCCAGAGATTATGTTGAAGAAAAGACGCGTGAGCCCGTCACAAACTAAGTGTACCAATAACTTAGAAAGTCAAACAGATTATCAGCAAAAACAGATTACTGCTATAATGTGCAATATTTCAAAAATAATCACAGTGATGAATTTTTTATGTTCCTAATATTTTTCAATTCTGGGTGGGGGATTTGTTTTCTCTGAAAGAGTAGTATTTTAGGTTTAAAATAAAACGTAATAAAAAATCTCTCATCATGGGATTACAGCAAATCAAGTAAAAGTTTTTTTATTTGGTTATAGGATCAAAGATAACTAACTAGGTATTGAAGAAGTTTTTATTTTTGATGACAATATCACCTTTAAATTATATCAGAGTAAAAGTTCAATTTCTATTATGTCTGAAATTATTTTGTTTTAAATCATTCCAGAGTAAATTAATTATTTTTTAAATCATTTACTTTCGGTATGCTCGGTTCACCCTCGAAAGGTTATCGAGGGGGAAGAAAAGGAATAAATAAGTAAATCCTCTTAAATAAGTAAATCCTTCCGAAACACTCTCAAAATCCTTTTATTGGATTTCACAGCATTCGGAATAATTTTATGGATAGAAGTGCACAGAAAAGATCGTACTTCGGAAAAACGTATATACACGTCCGGGACAATTAAGACTTTGGCTGAGTGGCTGAATATACGCCGGACACTTAAAAGGTTCAAGTGGTATTATAGCGTTAGAGCCAAAGTATAGTATCATTGAATTCAATGCATTGCTATTGTATGTAGGGGGAGCGGGTGATGAAACTTGTGATTGTGAACATTGGGTTACAAATATTGAAAGTTTGAGAAGTACTGCGTTACAGTGATAAATTTCTCTTCTGTACCTAATGATTAAAATTTATGCATTAAATTATCTAATATTTTATCGATCTATCTGT
>BMAV01001082.1:142455-175443 GCA_019973955.1 Trichonephila inaurata madagascariensis
TTTTTTTTACAATTTCGTTTGTTTCTCGGTCTTTGAATCTCTTTTTGCATTTGAGGACTTAGTAGTTTTCAATAACTCAATCTTCGAGTTTTTTTCAAACTAAATTCTTCTGCATTAAAATTATTCTTTGTGAAACAATTTCAGTCAGAAAGCCTCAAAAATTAATACTTACATTTTTCCTTACATAATAAAGAAGTTTAATCATAGTTGTTTGAATATTAGGTCATAGATGTTTGAATATTAGATCATAGGTATTCCAATATAGCTCAGACCTCTGTACAGAGGTCTGAGCTATATGTAGGCGAAATATTATTATAATAGAAGCATTTTTCACAAAAGAAGAATATTTTGAAAATGGGTCATTCTATGTTCATTTTTTTGTCAAAATGTTGTACTTAAATAATTTTTTATTGTAATAATATTCTTAAAACAATTTTATATACATTTTCTTATCTAAGTGACACTAAATATCATAAATATTATCCATTTATACGCTTTTGCAAAATCATGGTTCCGAACGTAGTCGGATACCTTAAATTAAGTTTTTACATATTTTTATGATTTTATTTTTTTAAAATTTTTAGTGAATTAAAATACGCGTACACATACTCACCTTAATAAAAGAAAATTAATTCACATTACCTTAAAAAATTATATATATATATATGTATATATATTTTTTTATCTTAAGGGGGTTAACATGTAATGGGTTCAAAAAATCAAAAAAAAAATTTATTTTTTTTCATAAATTACTTTTTTAACATGTCTAGAATATGGTGGCACAGTAATTTTTTAAAACTCGAAGTCGTTATAAAGAAGAAGCAGTTAGATAAGGAGCTGTTCGTAGAGCTAAGTTAAGATTTTCATTGTTTTAATTGGACTTAAAACTTAAAACGCCTTTTTCTCAAAACTGTGTTTTTCAAACTTTCCTCCATCATATCTCAAGAACGGTTTGCTCTGCTGACTTCAAAATTATAAGGCAGACTCGGCACAAATATATGCACCAATTGAGCTACGATCATTTCAAAATTCAAAATATTTCTATTTTTATAACAAAAACATAAAAAACAACAACATGAAATTCGAAACCTTTCCTTCAGAAGTCTACCAAAAATCCAATTTTTGATATTTTCAATTGAGTGTAGTTCATTTAGTGCATTTAAACTTACCGATTAAAATGCCGCTAATTTTTTTTTTATTTCATATAAGACAATCAGCCGGGATCGTCCATTTTTTTCGAAGTGGGTGTGTTCAGAGCGCTATAACTGACGTTCTATAGGATAATTTTGGCTAAAAGTTTATATACATACTCTTAAGATACATATAAATAAATGATAAAAAACTTAAAGTTCTATCATTTTACTGGTCGTCAAAAAGAATTTCCTAAAAATGCTTAAAAAACAGGCCGTCAAATGAGTGAACCCCCTTAAAGGAATTTTATAAAAGTTCCAAAAACACATATCATGTTGTGTTATTGGAACATTTATGCACAGAATTGTTATTAGGAGACACCCGAATTTGTAAATTGGTCTACTTTTTATTTTTCAATTTCTATCTCTGGTAAATCTCGAAAAACTTTCACAAGTGCATTATTACTTTCTAAATTAAATTTAATCTACCATAATAAAATGGAATCAAACTTTTGAATATTTGTCCGATTTATTATTTACATTACCTGTATATTTTTGTTTGTTTGAAAATAATAAATTATGATTTTACTAACTGCAACTTAAGAGAATTCATGCATAAATGTCAAAAACAGAACGACATAGCGAAATTAATATTTTGAAATATGACATGTCTTTTAGAGTATTTATTAATTAATTAGAAATGTTTCCATTCATAACCACTAAGTAAAAGTTATTATAATTCTAGCATCACACATCTTAGCTGTTAAGTCCCTTTCAATTCAACTTTGATTTTATTTTATTGTTTGAAATTATCTGTTTTACCACTTTGGAAACTTACTAAAAATTAATTAATAATTTTCTATTTGTTTTTTAATTAAGTTAATAATTATAACAACTTTTTCACAAAATGAACACTCAAAAAGAACTTCACATTCCTTCGATAAAATTCATTAAATGATAATATTAAAGTGCAAGCTTTTACAACGCTTTTACTTTAATACTTTTAAAAGAAAAGGGTCAATTTATTTCATATGTAACAAATACTTTTTTATCGGAAGGAAAATTTTAAGTTTATAAATAAAAGGATAAATTAATGAAATTTACCATTCTAAAACATTGTTCATATTCCTTTAACACTGTCTTTTAAAAGCAGTTTAATTTGATTAAACTTTTTGTTGTAAGAACTGCTAAAATTAAGTTTAACAAGAAATTTTAAATATCATGTAAAATGAGATAAATGTCAAGGAAATAATGAAAAAAAAGGCTGTGAAATTTCCTTATGCTTGTTGATCATCAATTCTTATAAAAATATTGGCCGTGTCTGGGAGGAATCTTACGTTTCATTTATTGAAATAGCATGGAATTGGAGGAGGAGGAGGAAGTTTCCCAAAGCTAATGCCGCTTAACATCTTAATTGTCCTTGCAGAGTAGTTCAATGACTCTAAGAACAATTTAAATCAAAAAGCTTTATATGAAGTTATTACAAGTTACATCTGCGTAAAATCGCTTTCTAGCTCTCCCGGGTCAAAGAAGGGAGAAGTCTACTGTATATTAGCTCATTTCACATCACTGTGCCGCACTAACGATCCCGATATCTACTAATATGATACATAGACATCTTCACAATCAAAGATTATATGTTTTATGACTCCTTGTGTGTATATGCATCCCTATTAACCGATGATACATTCAATTGGTCATTTACGTAGTGTAAGAGAACATATTCAATGGACTTCTACCAGAAGAGTCTCAACTGTAGAAGGTAATTCAAGTCATGTGTACTGACCTGAACAAAGTGCAAGAAACTATACACTGTTTATCTAATTTTGTTGAAATACTCGCGCGCCCGAACAGGTATGACTTAAACTGGGATCTTTGTAGGTGGTTACGTTAATCTTCTGTGAAATATCGAAACGAAATCTTTGCTAAATATATCACACCATCACGTAAATGTTCATCTTAATAAAGATAATGATCTGCTTGAGCTAGGCTAGTTGATGAATATCTTGAAGATCAAAGTTTGAAGGGAATGAAACTGGAGTTATAGATTTATTGATAATAATCATACTAAACACATCTGTTGGGGTAATTTGGCATACTGATGGATACTTTAAGGTCATTTTTTCAAATATCCATATCTTTTTAATACAATAGTACCATTCGCATACATAATTTCCTAAAAATTGTTATAAAAAAATTATTTAAAAAAAAGAGTAATTTACCTGTACAGTTGGTTTTCTATAGGGCAGAAATCATCAGACTCTGTGGAGTCAATTCACATTAACTATAAATATAAAGCTTAGAATACTAGTTTATATATTGAATTGCAAATTTTTTTACAAGTTTAGCATTTACATAAATGATTATGAAATTATTAATTAAAATTTGATCGTGTATGATAAATTCAAAAACAAGGTACTGCACATAAGCCAACATCGCAATCTGGACAGAAGAATATTGTTTCCCTTCTTCCCCTTACTGTCTCTCTTTAAGCAGAAAATAACACACTGTCACGCTGGATTATTTTCTTCTCTGTTGGGGGAAGGCAGTTAACAAAGTGTTTTTCCGACAAGCGTGAAGAGGGTTGATCAACAGAGAGACCTCCTCTTTTTGCAGAAAATTCCACCGAGTGGTATTTTTTAATTTTTCGAAACCATATAAAAAAACATGCTATATAATTTGGGAAAGACCGATTGTGTGCACAGTGTAAATTTTCACAGTTCCCGAGCTACATTCGGGATGAGCCAGGGCGGTACGTTTTGATTGCCCGAGTTCAACTAGGAAAACGCCGGGAAGGAGTTAAACAAGAATCTTTAATATCTGAGCATTATATTTTATTTCAATATGCAACAAAGTATAAATAGTCGTTGTCGCTAAATTATTAAATGTAGAAGATGAGGAGCACACGCAGAGACAGATTATTCATTAAAACCTGTAAATTGATTTTTTTTTCTTAAGGTATCCGATTACGTTCGGAACCGTGATTTTAAAAAAGAGCATAAATGGATAATTTTCATGATATTTAGTGTCACAGATTAGAATACATGTATAAAATTGTTCTCAGGACATTTTGACAAAAGAAAATTATTTAAATACAATATTTTGGCAAAAAATTAACTTAGTTTAGCCTTTTTTCAAAATGTTCTCCTTTTATAAAAGATACTTCTAAAATAATATTTTTCTTATATAAAGTAAAGACTTCTCCAGAGTGTCTGAACTAGGATTTTTGAAAAATTCACATTATTTTCAGAGTTACGCCCTATGAAATAATTATAGGCGTTTTTTTTTCTTAAATTTCCTCCCCTCTGTTGTCGTAAAGCATGGATAAACCAATTTCTAAGTTATACATTTCAAAAATTTTAGTTGGGCCTCTGTACAGAGGTCTAGGCAAAATAGTATTATAATAGAAGCTTTTTTCACAAAAGGAGAATATTTTGAAACTGGGTCATACTATGTTCATTTTTTGTCAAAATATTGTACTTAAATAAGTTTTTATTGTAATACTATTCTTAAAACAATTTTATGTACATTTTCTAATCTAAGTGACTCTAAATATAAATATTATCCATGTATACGCTTTTGCAAAATCACGGATCCGAACGTAGTCGGATACCTTAAAAATATTTCATTTATTTTTTGTCATACCTAGGACTTTTGCTAGAAAAATTATTTATTTGTAAACAGTGATTCGTGTTAAATATAAAATTCAATAAATAACTGAAACTTCATTCTTCTAAATTGTGTATTTTTATGTTCATTTCTTTCAAGTTAGATACAATAGACTGAAAATGGTTATATCTTAACACTTTGAAGACTGGAATACGCGTCTTAAATTTACAAATTCCTGGTACGGATAAGGAAATTCCCAACTTTCGCAGATGTCTTCCATTAGCTACTTTTCCTAAATGGCATTTTTAGTAGCATTTTTTAGTGGATAGAGCAAGATGTGTGGAAATATGAAGGCATTCATGTTATATACATTTCACTGCATGCTTTCTTCAAAGTATTAATCTTTTGGAGGTCATTTTATTTTAGTATTATTAATAGCAAACAAGAGTGGATATCAATTTGAAAGATTTGGCTTTAAACCTGAATTCTTTTTATCAGTTAATAGGTAGAAAATTATTGAGAAATTCATGCAATCATTTAAAAGTAACAAAGATTTTAATTTATGTTACTTCTCTAAGCTATAATAATTTTAACTTTATTAAACTATTTTTTTTTTATTTCCGTTATAATACTATATAATAAAGTATTTCAATTCAAAGTAAGGGGTAAAAAAACCTGCTGTGAAATCCAGCACATATACTTTTTAAACCAGAGTAAGTTTAAATAATACTTCAGGAGGATGGCAATTTTTTTTAAAAAAAAGGTTTGCACACAGTTTCACATAATAATATACTAACATAAAATTTACTTAATTTCGTAGATTTAATTAATAAAAAAAATATTATATGTGCGTTTTCAGGTGGTTAAAAAATAGGAGTTTTGGTATTATTTCATACTGTAAGAGTAAAATTTCTTTAAAAAATTATTTTTCTTACCAGTGTTTATATAAAATATCGTTTATATGTTGTTTTAAAATATTCATCTTCAGTTTCATTAGTAATAATTTAGAGAACTCACACAATACAAATGCTAAAACTTCATTTCCGTAAGCTATATTCATTCAGAATAAAAAAAATCTATCAGAAATTTGAATTACCACAAAGATTTTTAATTAAAATTTGAATAAGTAGCTTCCAAAAACAAGAGTGTTTCATCGTCACTCGTGTCTAATTTAGTTCTGGCAACTTAACAAATTGCACAAATCACAGTTGTGTTTTGTATTTACTTTGCAAAATAAATAAGTGTCAGACGTCATCAGGTATTAACCTGATGTCAGTAATTCAAACCAACAAAACAAACAAGACAAATGAGTAACCGAAATCTGTATTGAACTATGCTTCAGGCGTTTTGTAACGGACATTTACATCAGTAATGATCTTTTTAATGAGAAAAATGTTTCAAGTTACTAAATAAAATTATTTTACATTTATCATTTCGTAATTATTATTTAAGGGGATGTAATTAAAATGAACCAATAAAAATCAATTACTCTTCCTCGACTTTACTTGTTAAAAATATAACATTTACCACACTAAAATATAAATTAACACGAAACCATGAATATTTATTTTATTTTCATATTCAAAAGATCAGCGTATTAAAAGGAATATATTTATATTCCTTTTAATATGCGAAAGAGAATTCTGAAAATTCCCACAAATAATTTTGAGATTATATTCAATAAGAACAAATAGAAATTTTAAAATTACATTGCTCGAAACCAAGATATTTTCGAAAGGGTGTTATAACATAAATACAAAATTAATTAAAGATTTATTTGCAGATTTTTAGGGCTGTAGATCAGTTGGAGTAATGAAAGTATGGATTAAAAAATACTCTAGAAAAAGGAGACAAACGCATAACTAAATATTCTATACAGTAAAAAGAATATGAATTATAAAATAAGACAAAGTAAAATGGTAAATATTTTAACAGGAAAGAAATCGAATTGAATACATTACTTTCATGATGTATAAGAAAAAAAAAGAAGAGTATCATACTCCACGCCCTCTTGTTTAAAGAAAAAATTGATTTTTTTTCATATTGTTTTCATTCAGGGATATTTTTTTGAAGTAATATTTATACAAATACCTAAACTCTCCTTAAAATCACAATTCATTTGAGATTTATAATCTGTACGAGATTATGATTTTCATTCGGAAGTAATATCCAGATATGAACTAATACCTGGAGCAGCCTACACAGTCTTGCTTTTCTAACTCAGTATTTTATTTGCATTTATTTATTATGGATTTATTTTTCATGGCTGCTTAAATTAAACCTTGCCTGGTGCTGTGCATTTTTTGGTGTGTGTGAATGATGGTTTATTATATCATAAATCTAAAGAGTAGCTTTAAATATGAAACTTTAATATGTTGTTTCACGTGATTAACATTATAAAATTATAACTAGGATATTCAACTTAACAGGATTTATCAATGAAACTTTCGATATGAATGCCAAAGAAAAAAGTACGTTTTTAAGTAAAAAAATATGGATTATTATACGTAAGAAAAATATGCACAATTATATATATACCAGACACTTTCTGAAAGCTTGTTGATTTAGTTTAAGGGGGTCACTTCACGAAAATCGAATTAAAAATCGATTTTTCAATTTTGATTGAAAAATAAAATACCACTCTTTTTCTTCCTAATGCAATTTAAATTTTTGCGCTAGCTGAATTAGAAGTATTTTTAATATTTTTTTAAAAAGTTGTTTACATTTGTCAAACCCTCAAACAGCTGGCTGCCACGCCCCTTTCAAATCAAAACAAAAGACACATGCTACTTTTCAGCCTTATCAAATAGTTTAAATTGATCAAAAGAATTCATTTTGATCAGCAGCTTATTCAGGAAAGAAGTGAAGTGAATAGTTGTAGCTGTTTATTTTGTGGTAGCTTGCTTACATGCTGTTTTTTACGCGGTTAAATGTAACGAATTTTTGCTATTGTGCAGAATCGGTTTTTTTATCAAAATGATTTTATAAATATGCCTCAGTTTAATAATAAAACACTTAAAAAACGAAAGCTTGGAAAAATAGGTACGAAAACCGAAACTTTCGAGGAATTAAATGTTGCATAACAGTCAGACAATTCCAACATAAATAATTCAATTTTGAAAGTAAAGTTAGGTAAGTTTAATAAAGAGTATGTTTCTTTTTTAAATTCATTTGAATGTTTTTGTGAAATGACTGACATTGTACTGTTTTCTTGTGCTTTAAAACAACATTAATTACATAAATAAAATGTAAAAAACAAGGTATTCACATAAATTTTGGTTGCCAAATCCAGGATTTGGCTACAAAATTGTTAATATGTTGTGATTTTTGTGGTGTTATTAAAACATTTCCTAATACTAAGTTTACTAAAGTAGTAGTTAATCAAAAAAGATACACAATTACATGAAGTGAACACTAGGCTTTTATATTTTATGAGGTATATTAAAAAAGAAGCAGTTGCGAAAATATTTTGCGGAGTTATGAATTTGTCACCTCCACCAAAGTGGTTTTGCGAGTCCATGCATAAATTAAATAACGCAACATAGAAAGTAGCCAAAGTGTCTATGACGTTAGCTGCTGCCGAAACAATAATGCAGTAATAAATAATAATGGAGGTCCAAATGTACCGTTGGCTATCGATGGTACCTGGCAAAAAAAGGGGCCATACTTCTGTAAATGGTATTGTTACGGCAGTTAGTGGGGACACTGTGAAAATTGTTGATGCTAAAATATTATCGAAGAAATGCTCATGTAATTTTAACGACAATGTACATTGCAATGAGTGTTCAGAAAATGACGTTGGAAATAATACGGGAATGGAAGTTGAAGGTGCACTTTGTATCTTCCATCGCTCAAAGGCATTGCACAATTTACGATATACACAATACTTGAACTATATGGGAACTCTAAAGCATGCAAAGCAGTTTTAGAATCTAAACTTTAAAGAGATGTTAACATTAAAAAATTAGAATGTGTTGGTCATGTTGTGTGTGAGAAAAGGCTGGGGACAAACTCAGGGTATTAAAATTAAAAGGCAAAGAGCTCGAGGACAAAAAATCTCTAGGATGGCGTAATAGATTGACAGATGCAGAAATAGATAAATTGTAAAGATACTACATTTTGGCTATTCAAATCAACTCAGTTAACTTGTCAGCCATAAGGCAAGCTATTAAGGCTATATTTTTGATAAAATCTCCCCAGATTTGAATCTACGACATGGTTTATGCCCCATGGGAGGTGACTTGTGGTGTAGATATAACACATATAAGCGTAAACACACATATAAGCATATGCATGTGTTTATGCTTATATGTGGTTACACATATAAGCATAAACACAACTTACCTATTGCAATTAGGAATTGCATAAAAAGTATTTAGGGTCTCTAGTTTTGCACTTTTATCTAGATGCTTGTTTGATAAAACTCAAAATTTTTAGTGAAAAGGGGAAATAGTATTTGGTCTATAATTCCAAAATTGTATATGTGAACTTTAAAACTGGAGTACATGAGGCAATGTCTTTATAGAATCAAAGTGTTATTACTAAATTAAAAGTTTTAGATGTATTAAGCATTCAACTCCTGGATTTTACAAATGTCGAGCGTTGCAAGATGTAGATCATGCGTGCATTAAGAAAGCAAAATAACCAGTTTTACAATGAACCAAAGAAGCTAGAATTAAAAACAAACAATTAAAATGTAGACAAGAAGATAATCTTGCAGATGATACCAGCAATTCAAGTTATAGTTCTGGTATGCATTAGTTAATAGTAAGTTTTTACTTTAAATCTCTATTTCTCAAAACTGTAAATTTCAACACAAAGGAACATTTTTGAAAAAACTACTTATTTTATAGCCTTGAAACTTTGCACATGTATTAACACTATACAAATAAATATTTTAATGAGAGATTTTGTCAAAAATTTTATTCAAAAATTATTTATGGATTAAAATGTACAAGAATTTTCACCGTTTTAAAAATTTTGACGTGTTACTCCACATATGAATTTTTAAAAAAAACTAATCAAAATTTTGAAAAATGCTCTCATTAAATTAATAAAACAATACAATGAATGCACAAAAAAAAATTCATGACTGTATAACCAGCCAATTTTTTAAAAATGTTCCTTAAAATTGGTTATTTTTAACATTACGGAGATAGGGAAAATGCTGCGTGAAGTGACCCCCTTAATCAAATAAGGATCTAATCTACATTTAAGCAAATTTAATATAATTCTCAAGTAATTGAGTTATAATATACATATATATTAACACCTTGAATGCAGCCTGGGAAAATATACGTCTCTCCTCACACGTCTGTTAACTACCGTGGACGTATATATACGTCTTTTCCAAAGTACGATATTTTCTTTGCGTTAGTAAAACTATTCCGAAGACTTAGGAATAAAATAAAATTACCATGATGGTGTTTGCGAAGGATTTATTTATTTATTCCTTTTCTTTTGCTCCCAATACACCACATATGCGCGTCTATGTGAAAAGCGGTGGCACTAGAGAGCGAATCGCGTAACTTTTATATAGTAGTTAAGTGAAGTTTTATTTCTCATTGGAAAGTTTAATGAAATTGGTCTTACGGCCTTAGAAAAAACATGGGAAGAAAGGGAAATATTTTTGTATTTTAATTTTCTGTATTAATAAATTATTATTTATCATATTTAAGATAAATCAAAAAACATTATTTCAAAAGTATCATGGACCAAAAAAATATACATTTGAAATCAGAATTTTTTACGAGAATTTCTTAACATTTTATTTAGATGTATTTCTTCATTTTTCGAGAAAATAGTTTCATTTTCAATATAACTTCATATCGAAATGTTTCACAGAAGTCTCTAAGTCTTCACAATCAATAACATTATCGCTACTCTCAATTAGATCTGCATTGATATATCACTGCACACATTTAAAAAATCTATTACATTTAATTCTTGCATCTCTTACATGTTTTTATTAATTATAAAGCAATCTAACTCTTTAGTAATTTTGAATATATTAAGTAATCAAAAATATTTTAAGTTTACGGGCTTTTAATATTACATACTTTAAAATAGGAATATTTCGTATCCGAAGAAATTTCATAAAGTTTAAAAAAATAGTAATAATAGAAAAAATTCATTTTTTTTTTATATTTTGAAGCATGCAATTCCATTCTTCCTTGTTAATCATGAGGATATTATACAAAATTTTTGGACATTTAAATATAAAGATATAACATATTTTAAAACACTTTGTGGTCATAAATTTAAGTGTATTTGCTCAACAGATATTCTAAATATTATTATTGTACATTTTGGCTATTAAAATTGCAATGTCATGAAGGAAAATAAATACTAAAACTTTACTTGTAGTACGTTTACATCATAGCAAGAAGAAGACATGATTAAATTTATAGACAATTTGCGGGTATACAGCAGAGATGGGGAGCCTTTACACCATTAGAGGCCATATGTGAATGAAGTAGCAATAAAGGAGGCCTCATGGTTGATGTATTTATAAATGCGACTTCTCCATGAAATTATTATAGTTATTGCATAATTTCAACAATTTGGTACATTACATAGAAATATTATAAAAAACATTGAATCCTTATTTATTTATTATTTGACATAAAAAGTTGCAATATAAAATATTTTTGTATTCACATAAAGGGAAAATTTGGTTATAACTTTAATGTTTAAATATATTTTGTATAAAATTATTAAATTCATAGAAGACACTGTGTAATTTTTTGCATTCCACTATTGGTATTTTTATTTACTACAAATATATATTAATATCTCTCTTTATACACTGGTGTGCAAAACTTAAGCAACAGGTGGGTTTATTGTCAAAACTTTACGAAAAATCATCTGAGAGACATGAAATTCTGAAATGAGGGAGAGTATTATGTACGTAAAGGATGACGAAAGCATCGGCGCTGAAAAAGGAATACAACGCATACGGTATGGAATCAAACAAAAGCAAGCTTTATTGAACGCATAGTATCGTGACTCATGATTGTCTATCCAACAGGAAGAACAACAAGCAGATGTTCCTTCATATGGTATATGCCCTCCCCTTACTACAATGGTTGCTTTGCACCGTCTCCGCATACTCAGAACCAGCTGGTGCAACATTTCTTGAGGTAGGAGTGCCCATTCCTCAATCAACATCTGTTTGAGTTGGTGGTTGTACTCCGGATGATGTGAGCGTGTGGCAATACGTCTCCCCAAAGCATCCACACATGTTCGATGGATTTAAATCTGGGGAGCACGCTGGCCAATCCATTCGAGTGATATCTTCACTTTCCAGCAGCTCCTCAACAGCAAGAGTGCGATGTGGCAGTGCATTGTCATCCATAAAGATGAAGTCTGGGCCAATGGTACCTCGGAAAAGATGCAGATGGGGAAGAAGTACCTCCTCACAATAGCCATCCCCGGTTACAGACCCTCTGTCGAAAATGGGAAGCTCAGTTCCGCCGTTCAGCATAATGCCAAAGCCGACAAGAACTCCAGGACCACCGTAACGATGTCTTTCCTTGATGTTACTGGGATAAAACTGGGTCCCGATCTCTCTCCAAATCAAAACGCGTTGAGAATCACTTCTGGTACTGAACCGACTCTCATCCGTAAGGAGAACACGACTCCATTGATCAGTTGTCCAGTTTTTGTGCTCTCTGTCCCACTGTAAACGGTGGCTTCGGTGGCCATCTTTCAACGGGAGGCAGCGTTCAGGACGGCGGGTGAACAGGTCCCCTTTGTGAAGGCGTCTGGCCACAGAAACCGCTACACTTGTCGATCTGTTGCTGTACAGTTTCTGAACAATGGCGCTTGCTGACTGCTGTCGAACTTTTTTCGCCTGCAGGATGATATATCGGTCATCCCCTGCAGTTGTCGTCCTCGGGTGGCCACACCAATCTTTCTAACAGCTGTACCTGTGGTTTGGAATGCTTTCCAAGCGCGCGAAACGACACTTTTTTTGATTCCGAACTCTGCAGCTACACTGGTGACAGTACGCCCCTCCTCCAGCTTTCCGATCATTCTTCCACGTGTGAAGTCATCCAGATGATTTCTTCTAGCCATATTTCACGAACTGACTCACTGGCACTTGCAGAGAATATGGTGAATTGCGTCTCCGTCCTTCATTTCATTCTACTGTTGAGCAGCGCGCGCGACATCACGCGTTTGCGTACGCTCACATCGCTTCTGACGTTTTGTTCCTGATATTTGCATATGCATGACGTTTCTACTGACTTACGTGTTCCCTCTACTGATCTCCAGACCTCCTTTTCTGCAATTTCATGGCTATCTGCTAAATTTTTACATTGTTTCTTAAGTTTTGCACACCAGTGTATATATTTATATTCAGATCATTAAAATTTATCAACTACATATTTAAATAGCACTTAAAAAATAACAAAGAAGTATTTCTTAATAATTTTAAAATTATAAAAAACATAATAGGAAAATAAGAGTATTAAATTATAAATAACTGACATAGCAACAATTTCTAAAAAAAATTTGAAAATCCCATGGAAAATACATACATACATTCATGCCGTTATATATTTAGTTCAATTGATTTGAAAACTGTTATGATCTGTATAATTAAATATTAACTAATTCATGTGCTAGCTTTTATGAAGGCTGCACAAAGAACTCATGGAGGCCTCACGCGGCTTCAAAGACCCGGGTTCCCCACCTTTGGCATACAGGTGCAAAAATTAATTCAAAAAGCTGCCGTTTGTTGCAACTAAAACGTTTTTAACCAATTATCCAGTAAGTCGATGACAGCTTTCGGTAAATCAAACCATGCTGTTTCAAGTCTATTCCCTACTTTATCAGAGGTAGTGGCTGAAGGGCAATGCCGCCCAGTCTATCACAGACCCATAACCAGATGATTTCGACTAGAGGTCTAACTAATGTGTTTAACAGGGCAACAGTCAAATACCATCAATGTTGCGGTAAGTAAGGACTTAGAGGGTGACATACGGCTTTGAGTTATCTTATTACAGTGTCTCACACAGAAATTTTTCAGGGAGGGGGATACGGAGAACTGTAGAATGTTCGATGGGGCACATGATCTCCAAAGAGGTCTTAATCTCCTATCCTCAAAAATTGGGGAGTTGCCGTTTAAAGATAGGCTCATGGTAAATTAAAATATTAGAATAATCTAGGGACGTAAATTAAAATATTAGAATAATCTAGGGACGTAAATCCAATATTCTCGTATCCTGCTCCAATATGCCGCCCAACATATTCTTTTGAGTTTGTCGATTTTCGGAAACAAGAAACAGTAACAATTTAATTATTGAATAAATAATTAGCATTAATTAATAAAATTAATTATTAGTAACAAATAATTAAATTTTATGTACTATATACATAGGATTTTAACCAATCGGAAAAAATCAAGGGCTTTGGGTGGTCAGTTACCGGAGACCCCCTCCTTGTTGCGCCCCGTTTTGTTAATAAATGACTTCCCTGAGACCTCCTTAAAAAGGCACAGAGCCATTAATCTAATGATGTGAAAAATGTTGAGCTGCTTCTTTGTGTTACACAAGACGCAAACAAGAGGTATTTGTGTTGGGTAATTTCTACACACTCTTATTACTTTTATTCTAACTACCCCGATTCCTCTAGCTTGAAAATTAACAGTTTAATAGCATTCATTCATCACTTTTGTTTTCTTATTTTACTAGTATGGTTTGAGAATTTGAAAATCATATTTATATAAACTAAATAATACAGTGCATTAAGAAGAAACCTGAGATTTCTGAAGAGTTTAAACTCTGTTTAAGCTTCTTTTATACGTTTTTTATTCCGCACTAAAATCTCAGACATAACTGAAAATTCCAGGAATACTCTGACTGAATACCAAAAGATTTTCAATATAATATATTCTGTTCGTAAAACACACGAGAAATCTTCCAAAAAATAATCTTAATACTGAAAGAAAGGGTTTAGGCCCCTAGGGTCATAGTATCAAAGCAAAGGGAAAATGCGCATTCCATGTTGAAACAGATTATGTAAGCAGTGTTTGTTTTGTGAGATTTATGAAGAATTCATTTACAGATTTTTTTAAATTTTCAATTCTGTCATCAGATACTTTAGAAAGTTTTTCATAAAAATTCCATTATGTTAAGAAAAATTAATTTTTTGGCTTCAATTATATTTTTTATATTGGTTACAAGGAATTACACCGTCTGTTCCAGAATGCTTATAACGCACACCTATACTTTCAAACTGCAATTTTTAATCTTTAGGTACATTCGTTGTATAACGTTCACTCTTTTTTATGAAAAATTCTGAAATGTACATGATCAATTCTCTCCTTTTGATGTCTAAATATAGTGTATGAGTGGATAATAAAAGCATGGAATGAAAATAAACTCGACATAATTAAAATTCATCAAAAAATATATCTAAGTATCCAGAGTGAAGGGAAGATGATTATTCGTTTATGGATCAAAGTAACAATGATGGTGAAAAGATAAAACAGAATTCAGTGACGTGCTTGAAGATATAACAAAAGACGAATATGGCGAACTTGCCATGTTATCTAAATAATGAGAGTTCTTAAGTTATGTCGTTTCTTCTAAATAAACAATATTTAGCTATATGCAGAAATCTAATTTTCTTATACTCGACTTTTCTTTATTTTAAAGCTATTATTTTTATATCCGGCGTATAAAACGCAACGATAAATTTCGATATTACTTCTTGTGTTGAAAGTGCGTGCTATACGCCGGAATAATCTTTTGTTTTTAGCTTAAGTATCATTAAAGTAAGCTGGTTAACCTGTAAAAATATTTCACATTTCTTTTTCATTCTGATTAAAATCCGGAAGAATAGGATATTTTTATATTTGTGAATAACAATCTTCCAAAATACTATATACTACGCCTGAAATCATAACAGTGTTTATTTGGAACCAAAATGTGGAATAAAATGCGACAGTACTGTATTTAAACATGTAATTCACACTGTGAGTCAATTATTTTAATATAATGAAAAGAATTGTATTACTTTTGATTCAAATTAGCATAAAGGCTAAATAATACCAAGGAAATGTAAAGAAAATGTACAAATCAAATCCTCACAATAATTAAAAAAACAATATAAAAATGTATTATTGATACCTTCAGAATATTTGGTGGTGTTGTTTCTAATGCCATTTGCTGACGGTGTCAGATTGAGACCCACGAAATTCAACGAGGCAAAGGGTTAGAGATTTACGCCTGTCGTTAGCCGAAGCTAAGAGCACCATGCTGATAACAGTACGATTTAACTCGATTCCACCCCAATTTTGAGAGAAAGCTCCTTAGGTGTGGTTAGGGGTCCCACCTTTTTACCTCTTCCATTAGCCTCACGAAAGGACTTGACAACTATTTAGATTACTTCCATGCCGCAAAGGCACTATATACTTATAAGCATCCATGCCTTTTCCGGGATTCGAACCCAGACCCAAAGGCACATCAGTCAGCGTCACTAAACACTATACCGGATAGGTGGCTTCATGAATATTTTTGAATGTTATACTAATAAAATAAAAGCAATGTAGTTTCCTCCAAAAATATATTTTTCAATTAATTAAATATCTTGAAGTCTGATTTTAAATTTATAATAATACCTCTCTATGTTCTATAACACAATAAAGCTTAATTTAAATATATTATTACTATTGTATGTTTTTGTTTTATGAATGTTTAACTAGTTTAAAATTTTTAAATAACCGCTTAGTATAGCCATTGTAAATTATATATTTTATAAAGCATGAAATTTTTTTTCAAACTTATTAATAATATTTCAACAAACTTACTTATTTGTTTGAAAAACTATGCTTTTAAACATGTACAATCATATTATAGTAATAAATTTCTTTGGCTTCCCAATTTTTAATTCACTTTAGAAACTGATATAAAACTAACTATTTATAAACAGCTATAATAATTTTGATCGGCTTTTGTAAAAGTAATAGTTTTCTTTATACTAACATCATTACACCACTACTAGTTAAAATTTATGTGTATTTATTAATTAATTTTTATTGGAAGATAATTAGCTGTGCTCTGGAACCTTTTTAAGCAATCACACGACGTAAAATATAAGAGCCACAATATAATGTAAAATTGATCAGATAATAAATTATTTTAAGAACTTGGAAATTCTTAAATAATCCACAAGTAACTGAATGGCAAAAAAATATTTATTTTTATCCGAGTGATTTGATTTTATGCATGAATATATGACAGTTATATGTCCTTCTAAAGGAGCATGAAATTGAGTCCTTAAAAATCGCAAAGTGCTTAAAATAACTAAAAAAGGTAATTTTAATAAACGCGGTTGCATTTTTTTTTTTCAGAAATATAATTTACTATTTATTCAATTTATGTGTGGCTTCTTCAAAAACTAATCAAATTTTCAATGTCTACCATGATGCATTATATGAGATAACAATCGTTTGGTCAAAATAGAGCTCTACATTAAAACAAAACGTTTTTTTATTAAAATCCAAAAAAATAAAATTAGGGGTACTTTTTTTTTAATTTTAAAATATGAAACAGTTATCCCCAGATGTGTTTTAAAATTAAAAATTAAATTAGCTTTTAAATTACGAACCAATAATTTCGAAAACGCCTTGGAAAATTGGATTGTTAAGCAGACTAATGAAGATGAAAATGTATATTCTTATTAGAACTTTGCTCCACGAAAACAGATCTAGAATCGAGTAGAGAGTGATTAGTAAAATGCACATTTCTTATTTCGTGTACCTGACAAGTAATTTAATTTAACGGAGAAATGGCTATTAATTTCTTGAGTTTTTCGTTAACTTAATTACTAAGAGCCCTGAGGATTTGTGCAATTACCATAAAAATGAAGTCAATTACAAGATGAATCAATTGAAATAAACTGCACAGCATTTTCTTATTAGAGTTCATTGGATAGCTTTGTAATCTGCTTTTCTTATTTTAAATTAGTTTTGTTAACGGTTCGTGGATAAAACCCTAACAACTTTTTTTTTATTTTAGACAATACGAAAGACTGTTTTGCCTTTTCCCTGTTTAAATAAATAAAATGTTTTCTGAAACTGGATTTTACCTGCAATGGCTTTCAAAGGTAATTAAGTAGTTTTTTTTCGATATTTTAATGATACAAGACTTCTAGTTATTTGTTATACGCAATGACAATTCTACAAGATGCATAATTTTAAGGAAAATTATAAATTTAAGAATAATAAAATATTTCTAATTATTTAAAAATATTAAAGATGTTTATTGCTAAAAAGTATTTAAAAATTTATTCAAGCATTGACAAATACGAGAGATATAGGTTTTCTTTTTTTAAAACAGAACAATATTGAAGAAATCCTTGTAATAATCTACTTAAATCATGCAGTATGTGTGTGAGGAATCTGTCAACGGTCGTATGTCTTAAATTGTGATTTATGATTTTAAGTAGAAATTTTAATTTTAATAAATTAATATTGGACTAGTTTTAAGTATTACCATGCATAAAATAAGTGGGTATTATTTTCTCTTTTCTTTGTGCAGGTGTGTTTATCATTCATTCTATTCATGTAAAAGTAAAATTACAAGCAGTATGTCTAAACTTTATGTAATATATATAAACCCCACATATAACATTATAAAACGCTCTATAAAAATCTATGCCATATGTACACACAATGCTATTTAATTATTAAATATGTTTCATCATTATAAAAACTTCTATCCAACAAAATATGAATAGTAAAAAATTCATGGTACAAACTTTAAGGTCACGTAAACGACATTGTAACAATCATTTATTGTATACGAATGTATAGGCGCAAGTGACGCGATAAGGTGAAAATAGGGGAAAATAAAAGAAAAAAGAAATGGAGTTATTGGTTGGTTGCGCTGCCGGTAGGGGTAGTAGATGTCTAGTCTCCATTCAACATGATGCATCTCAGTAAGGAAAGCTCCAATCACAATTATGCTGACTTCTACAATGGGAGACTTAATGTATGCCAAAAATCAGACATGCATTACATGTGCGGCTGTGCAAATGGTATTGGCAGAGCTGAGTTACGAGTGCATCACGAGCAGTTTTTGATCTACGAATGAAGGATCATAGAACTGTTCAGTGGTTGCATCGTCAACTTCGTAAAACACGCTCTGTTATACGTTACCAGATATGATGCTGATCGAAGAAGACATGTAAGTAGTCCAAGCTTGGGTGAAAGAATCTTGAACATTGGGACTGATAGGCACGAGTCAAGTACAAGTGTGAGTCATAATGTGAGTCATCAGACCGTTTATAGAGTGTTAGACGAAAATAGCTTAGACATGTTTCTTTTTCAGAGAGTCTTAGCTTTGAACCAGACAGACTATCTTCTCCGACTGCCAGTGGGTGGTACAGCAATATGTGCTACAGCTGGACACCATAGCTCATGAGCTGAACAGTTCTTGTAAACATTACACTTGTCAGCGAAGTTTTTAATAGGCATTTTGTCTTTTATTTCTTTGTGTGTATGCCTCACCAGATCATTTGTGCCCATACATTCCTATAAACTGAATTATTTTTATAATGTTCTATACCTACCCTTAAAGTTTGTACCATGAATTCGGGACCACCCTGTATATTTAATATACAATAGTATACTTATCGCCCAACTGGTCAGTGAAGCTAACTTCTGTGCCATAGGGCCTGGGTTCGAATACTGGAGAAGGCATGGATGTTTGTAAACGTAGGGTGCCTTTTGCAGCATGAGGTTACTCTAAATAGCCATTGAGCCGCCAGTCCTCTCTTGAGGTTACTGTAAGGGGAAAAAAGGTTGCAGACCCCTGACCATTCTAGGGTGTTTGTTCTCCCTCGAAATTGGGATGGAACCGAGCCAAAAACTTACTGTCACTTGTATGGTGCTCAAAGCTATGGATAATGGCAGGCGTACATCTAGCTCTTTGCCTCGATGAATTTCGTGGACCTCGTTTTGACATCGTCAGTCAGGTGTTATCAAACAACAATAGCACACTTTTTTTTATCCCTGTTTGGTTCATTCAAACATAATTGTATTCAATTTTAAATTTTAGAGTTTATGTTTCTTTTAGTCATGGACACAAGAACCAAATTAACATAAAACTAACAACTAAAATAGTGCTTTTAATCTGTTTGATATATTTACAAGATATTGAGAGGCAAATTATCGTTTGAAAAGAATATAGAATTTTTGTTTTTTATTTACAACGGAAGACTTAATTTTTTTATATACTGCTAATATCATACTCAAAACACTATTGTCATTATATATTTTGATAGCTGATATAATGAGGCTTGATTATGAAAAAGTGTATTTCTTTCTGCGCTATCCCTTTTGTTTGGAACCCAATCAAATATGGTAATTCGGAAGAAGCCTTATCTGCATAATTTACATTTCTGCAATCAAAAAGTAAAAATACTGCATGAGCAATATTTTTTTTAGTTGTGTATTGAGAAGATGCACTATATAGAATGCTAGTGCAAAAACTGGTTTGGCAACTTTCGGTCAGCAATTTTTATTTTGAAGATGCACCACGTTCTGCACTGCCAGTTGAAGATGATGAAAGCAAAATAAAAACATTGATTGATCCAAACTGCGAATATAGATTTATGAGATCACTCCGAAATTTAATTGATTGAATTCGATCGTTTATGACGTAAAATGCATTGGTCAAATTTCAAAACTCATCCTATGCGCTAAGTAAAGATATTTGCCCCAAAACAGTAATGCCTGTAATTTTTTTCATAAATTCTAAAAATATATAAGTTTTTGAAGTGAATCATCACTGGGGTCGAGAAATGGGTTGTCAATAAGGCTACACGCAAAAGATCGGGAGTGAAAATGCACCGACCGAGCATTTCAGAATCGATATTCATAAAAGGAGGTGATGTTGTTTGTATGGTGGGATTTCAAAGGAATATTTTTTCTCTTCAACTATACAATACCAAGATCAATCCAAAGGGAAGTACTCTGCTTTCAGTAAAACAGAAAGTGCCAAAATTGATCCATAGGAAAAGCATAGGATGATGCTCAAAGCATCCAAAATAATGTGATCACTTATCCAAGTTTGATAACGGACTAAAAGCTTTTACAGCTTAAATGGGATGCATAATACATCCACCATATTCTCTAGATATGGTGCCTTCATATTATTATTTTTCGTTCTATTTTGTTCAAAAAAATTGTATTCGGGATAACCTTTTCTAAAATTGAGGACGTCAAAAATATTAGATTCAGTTTTTTCCAGAAAAGATCAAAATTTTAATGAGGGTTGAATCATGCTTTTGCCAAAAATACTTCAAAAGGCAGAGAACTAAATTGGAATATATATAATCTCATAAAATATTTATCAGCTTTAAAAACTCACCTTTCATTTTCACCAAGAAAAAATGTTTTTCGAACAATTTAATAAGGATACTTAGTTCAAAATAAATAAAATGCTGTAAGAGTAGGTGTAAGATAGTACTAAATAATTAGCGAAAATAGAGATTATTATAAGTTAAAATTTTCTGAATTAAGAAGACTTAAATCATTTAATAACCACAATAATTTAAATGGTGTGTTCTGCAATTCTAAACATCAATCTCTTTATATGACGCTTTCAAAAATATCGTTAAATATTAACTAGAAAGGCGTATCCATTCTTGCATGTATGCATAAAATTTCATACTTTATACATATATACGAGCAGCAAACACAAAAATTCTTAAAACAATTTGAAATAATTAAAAAAACAAGTACTATAAAAAAAGTTTTTAAATCAATTCCTACTTATATCAACTAAGAAAAACTTTATTTCAGCTACTTTTTATTAAATAATTGCAATTAATATAAATATGTATATACATATGACCGAATCACAACATTAAGTGGTAATTAATTTGCATTAATTATCATTAGAGTATCCTATTGTCATCCAAAACAATCGTGTATATAAAATTTCAGTTCAAATGAATTCTTTAAAACGTGAGAAAAAAATCTTTTAAAGTGTTGACCGAAATTGCTAAAAATGAATCTTAGTGGCTGTATCTGTAATTCTTTAAATAATTAGTTACAGTCAATTAATTTTAATTAATTATAATTAAATTATCGTATTTTTACCCAAAACAATAGCGTATAGAAAATTACAGCTCAAATGAGTGCTTTAAAATGTGAGAAAAAAAGCATTTTCATGTTTTGACACAAGTTACCAAAAGGGTCGCTAAGTCGCCAAAAACGATGCCAACGTGGCTGTAGTGTATTTGTAATTCTATTTAAATAATTATTAATTTTAATCAATTAATTTTTATTATTTATAATTAAATTATTGTATTGTTATCCAAAATAATCTTGTATAGAAAATTTCAGCTGAATTGAGCGCTTTAAAATGTATTTTATAAACGATTGAAAATTTCACCAAGATAAAAATAAATAAATAAATAGAAGGAGTGTGAGCCAATAGTAGAAATTGAATTACCTTCATAATCTTTTGTGAATTCATTTTTTCATAATTGTAAGAACATTAGTATAAAATTTATATTTTTGTTAATAACATATTATCATTAGCATTCTATGAAAATATTGATTGCCCCTTAAACTCCAGAGATCAATAATGAGTATGTCTAATCAATTTTAAATGCCACTGTCGATCACCCAATGTTTTACATTATTATAAATTGGCAAAAAAAATTATTGTTGACATTTCTAACAATAGCTTAACGATAAAAATAGTTGAGAAATATAAAAATAAATAAATAATATTTTTAATAATTTGAAAACATGATATGAAAAAAAGATTCATTGGCGTTTTTTTTTTAAATTAAATACTTTTAGCATGAACAGAAAGATCACGAAAAATTCGGAAATGAGCGGGATTCAATACTTTGAGTATAAAAAGTGTAGGTGGTCTTAAGAAAAAGTAAGCTATACATAAATATAAAGGGGAAAGTGCAATAAAAACTCTCTAAGTATCTCTAAGATTTTGAAACTCTTTAACAGATCTAAGTAAAGTAATACAGTTTATGCTAAAGTTGGCTCTAAAACATTTTTTGTTTGAGAAAAAACCTAGCTTCTTCAGAAAAAATACTCTAATAAAGTTAACTTAGTTATATTCAGTTAACAATTACAAATTATACTGCACAAAGCAGTTTTATTAGTATTCGCAGTTTATTATTTCACATAGAAAAAAAAACTATTGAAATATACCGAAAAATATATTTGATATCTTTAAGAAACTCCCTGTTTATTTATTAAAAATCAAATGTCATTTGTTAAAGATCAAAATAGCAAAAAGTAAATAAATAATAGTTAAAAATAATCTGTTATTTATTTATTTATTTTACTACAACCATTAAATACTCTTAAAAAAAGGGGAAGACATTTGTTCTTTAAACAACAGATAATTTTCTATTTCATAAACAAATGATTACCTGTTTTATAAAACTTGTGTGTGTAAAAAAAAAACCTTAATTTTTGTTTCACTCGTGTATTTTTCTAAATCGCTTTTTTTGTTGAGACACAATTAAATTATAATTTTTTTATAGTGAGTGGCAGCACTTTTTGCGAAATAAGTCACAATGCCCTTTTTGTTAATAGCTACAAAATATCTTTATAAAACTATGAATTGAGAGATGATCCATTAAAAAAATGATTTCTTCTCAAGATTGTGGCAGAATACAATCATCACTTTTTTTTTTCATTTATTTAAGCCTTAGAAGAATTTTGAAATAATATTTTCTTTTCTTAAAAAATTGTTCTTTGAATTATTTCACTAATACTTTAAAAAATGTTATTCATGCAAAATATTTCTTAATTGGGAATATTTATTTGTTTTACAAAGCGGAAGCAAATGAGCTGCAACAGTACTTGTACAATTAAGGTATACGACTACGTTCGGAATCGTGATTTTAAGAAAGCTCATAAATGGAAAATTTTCATGATATTTAGTGTCACTTAGATTACAATACATGTATAAAATTGTTTTAGGACATTTTGACAAAAAAAATTATTAAATTCAATATTTTGGTAAAAAATTAACTTAGAATAATCTTTTTTCAAAATGTTCTCCTTTTGTGAAAAATGCTCCTATTATAATAATATTTTGCCTGTATATAGCTCAGACCTCTCTACAGAGGTTCAACTACGATTTTTGAAAAATTCACATTTTCAGAGTTACAACCCATTGAAATATAATTTTATCAGCTTTTCTTTATTAAAATTTCTCCCTTCTGTTGTCGTAAAACATGGATAAACCTACTTTTAAGTTATATATCTGAAAGATTCTAGTTGAGGCTCTGTAAAGAGGTCTGAGCTATATACAGGCAAAATATTATTATAATAGAAGCATTTTTTACAAAAGGAGAATATTTTGAAAATTGATCATTCTATGTTCATTTTTTGTCAAAATATTGTACTTAAATAATTTTTTATTGTAATACTATTCTTAAAACAAAAAATTTTAAATAAATTTTTTAAATATAAGTGACATTAAATATAATAAATACTATCCACACATTTACATGCTTTGGAAAATCACGGTTCCGAACGTAGTCGGATACCTTAATCAATGAAATAAAAGCAGGATATTTTGAGCAAATAATGAATTAAATTAGATTTTATATAAGTATGTAAAAGGTAACGGGTACTTTTTCTTTACTTATAAGATATTTCATAATGAAGCGTATGCAGTACATCACATTTAATTTTTTATCAGTAAATTTTAACTAAAATAAATTTTCTCTCTTTTTCGAAAGATGAAAGCAGGAGAAATTAGTATTCTAGCTAAGTCGTATTTCGTTTCTTATCAATTTATTTTCGTATGTATTTGTATTTTGAATTATATTTTATAAAAACGACGATTCTCTTACAGTATCTTCGCTAAACATTTAAACAATTTTGATACTTATGTACGATCGCTACAATGCCAACGTTCACATCGCCACATTGGCTAACCCCGGTTTCCTATGTATATTAGCACTGAATTGGCAACCAGGTGCTTCGTTTCATTTTATGTCGCGAATACTGCTACGATAATACGTAAGTACTACAGTTGGTACTTACGTTGCACGTTGGTACTGCAGTGGCGTTAATACCTAAGTACCAAAAATCCAAATCTGGTGATAAAACAGGTGCCTCAAAATTAAATCTGGAAGAGTCTAGAATAGAGTTGGGCAACTATTTTGGCTCGTGGGACTTTGTGAAAATGGAGGATACTGGCAAGCCGTATCTTTTTTGAATGGTTGCATCTAATAAAAAGTTACATTATTATGAAAATAATAGTTTTATTGATTATAAATCAATAAGTATAACCTTAAAAAATAATGACAGTTTTATTCAAATTACTTATTGTACTAATACTATATTATCTGTAAGTGTAGCACCATAGACGTTCCCTGTAATACTTTTCTACATTTTTTTAAAATCAGATTTCTTGTTGAACTGCCAGTTATATCAGCCAACTTGATCTTCATGGAAAAAAAACTTTGCCCCAAATATACGAAGCAGGATTCAAAAGTTCCCGGACTGGGCCTATAACGTAAAAAAATTGGCAGTGGAGTGACTACGATAACCTTTTTGCACATTTCTACGTTCTTCCTCCTTTCTAAGAGTGATTTTTCCTAAGTAAAGTGATTGGTGGCTCATAATGAAGTCGTATTTCGTAAATAGATGCATTTAGTAACCGGCGATTGAAAGAAATAAGTTTTAGAGAAAAGTAGTATGAATATCAAATTTTGTTGGAAGTATATTTTGCTGAGGGCTACAGAGAGGTGTATGTAAAGTAGTAATACATTATCACAAACGCAAGCTTTTGAGTGGCATCGACGCTTTCGTGAAGGCAGGAAAAGTGTCGAAAACGGTGAAAGCTCTGGACGTCAGCAGATTTCCCACAACGCTGAAAACATTGGAAAGGTTTCTGCGGAGGTACGTTCGAACAGGCCTCAAAGAATGATGGAGGGAAAATAAACAATTGTTTTACCACATTCCCTTTACTCCGCTTGTGACGGGGATTTATCGCGCCTTCTTACTAATCCTCTTGGGGAATCTTTAGGGCCAGAATGGCATTTCAATCCAATCTTTTAAAAAAGAAATCGTGATATGCAGATTAGTGAAAAGATATATAAGACAGCTTTAGCATTCGCGAGTTAGTCGGCTAGAAGCCGGAAAGTGGAATAGAAGTCGAATAGAGGTCAGCTAGAAGCCGGATAGCGCTATAAAAATAGAAGTTGAATAGAAGTCTGATAGTAGCTGGATAGAAGCCAGATAATAATGTCACTTTATTCATCTACAACAAAAGCGAGAAGGAAAGCGATCTCTTTGGAAATCAAAATTCAAATATTAAATCGCCTTTCAACTGGAAAAAGTTCAATGACCATAGGAAAATATTTGGGTCTACCAAAAAACTATGAAGAAAACTGAGGCTGCTAATAGGAAAGTGATATGTTATTTATAGAGGTTATTTATGCGAGGTGTAAACAAAAAGAACGAGTACCTTGTACTTACAGAATCAGGTCTTCGTGACAGTATCACCTTCGAAGTAGTTATCTTCATCATTCATATACGTCAGCATTCAATGCTGTCTTTGCTGGTAACAGTTCTCGAACGTGGATTTTGGAAGTCCATTTACAGGATTCTCCGTTTTTGCCTGAATCTCTTCAACCGAGGTTAAATGGGTTATTTTTGAGCAAGTTATAACTGAAGGAAATAAAAAAAGTCGCATGAGGTCAAATTAGGTGAATAAGGAGGATGCCCCATCATAGTAATGCTTTTGCTGGTCAAAAACTGCTTGACAGATAGGGCCATGTGAGCGGATGCATTGTCTTGGTGCAACAGCCATTTTTTCCTCATTTTTTCACGGTCTTTATAGTACTCCAATGAAGTAGTATTGATTAACAGTCTGATCACTGATGGGAGTGGGAACCCACTCATTTCACAAATTTTGGCAATGTTTTTGTCTGTAATCGCTGACCTTGGGCGCCCAGCAGGTTCATTATCTTCCACACTAATCCTTCCCCTGAAAACCTCTTATACCATTCAAACACATGTTCATAAGACAAAGTTTCATCTCCATAAGTCTCAGTTAATGTTTGAAATGTTTTCGTGGCTGATTTCTTAAGTTTCACAAGGAACTTGATGTTGATTAGACTTTTTTCCGGTGAATGCAGTTTCATGAGTTCACTCAATGCCGCAGTACTCCCAACTGGCGCTATAGATTGAGGCAAAACTGGTCACATGGATAGAGAAGGGGCGGGGAATGACGTCAAAACATTTGTTGCCAACTCCACTCTTTTTCAAGCCACACGCTTAGTTTTCGGTTTTTTTTAGCGTCGCACCTTGCATTTAGCTCCAAATCTCTATCCATAGAACATCTTTTCCACATAAGTAGGTTGCAATTAATATTATATATTTTTTCTCCCCGTTATTCATCCTTCATGCCCTAATATAATCTTTCCAAAAGTGGGCGTTAGGATTATTATACAGGAGAATAAATTTATTAGTAGAAAATCTAAAAAATAAAAGATAAAAGGAATAAATGATTTTTTTTAACCCCTTAAAAGAATTTATATTTAATAACGTTTGGGGGTTGTTTTGAAAAAAACAATACTAACTTTCTTAAAAAAAAGAAAATTTTTTTTTATTATAATTCTTTTTAAATTTGGGTTTTTGTTTTATTATTAAAAATTTAATATTTTTTTTAAATTTGCTTAATTTTCGTTTTATTTGGTTTTGGTTTTTAAAAGTGGAAAAAATTCATATTAATGAGATGAATAAGTTTGTTTTTTTGTTGAACAAAAAAACGATATGGGGTTAATAGACGAGGTTGCAACTTTTAAATCATTTTCAAACTGTTTGCCAGTGATCCTTGCCCTTTTTTTTGTTTTTGTATGCTTCATTCTTAAAAAATAATTTTTCCCAAAAAAAAGGGTACTCCCAAAAAAGGTGAAGACAGAAATTTAAAGCTTTATTAGATATATAATCGGGAAATTTTTATCACGGGGTTAGAAAAATTTTTTATAAAACCCCAGAAAAGAAACATGCCAAATTTTTCCCCTTCCATTGAATGTCATTTTTGCGTTCAATGCATTCTATTTGAAAAAAACGAAGTTAATTTATTTATTTAAGAAAAATGGGGTGAAAATTATTTGAAATACTCTTCTTTTTTTTAAAAATTTTAAAAATCTGTTTTCCCAAATTTGAAATTAAATAAAAAATTAATACAGCATATTTTCCCCTTTACGGGTTTATGTGCAGAAAAAAGCACTGAAATGTGTCAACAAATTTTTACATTTATTTGATTATCAAAATGTCAACTTTTTTTAAAAAACCCTTATTATTTTTTTGAAACATATTATTAAAAAATTGTTTTTTTGCCTTGATGTTAAAATTTTAAAAATTTTTACAAATGTTCGGGTTAAGTTTCTAAAAGCTAAATCTAAAAAAAAACCTTTTTGTCTTCAAATTCAGTGTTTCCAAAAATTTTTTTTAAATTAGTTCTAAAACCGTAAAATGTTTTTTTAATTTTTCCCCTTTTGAGCCATCTCACTTTTTTTATAAAAAAACCGTCTGAAAATTTAGTGCCCTTTACCTTAAGAACCTCTTGAGGTCTATGATTACGTCCTTTAGCTCTTATAAAGTTCATGGTTTTTATATAACAACCCTTAATACTCTTTCCATTTTTAAAATTTTTCCACATAAATTGCCTTGATGTGATATGCAGTAATAAGATGTTTTATGTATATATATGTTTAAATTTTTATTTCAAAATAAATGTCACAACAAATCAGTTATATAAAAAATATTTCAAACATTTATTTTTTAAAAAAAATATGTAAATTTAAATATTTGTATTATTTGCGTTTGGGCCGCATTTTAATGGCCTTTGGGACGAGATCATAGGCTCCCAAAGGGGTTCCTTGTAAATGTCAAATGTGTTGTGAAAAAATTTAAAAAATTTTTTAGTTTTTCCCTTGGGCCATTTTAAATAAATTTTTCTACGCGCACCTCTAAAGTTAAGATTAAATATATGAAGGTTTAATATATGAAATAAAATATTTTTGACCCATTTCCATGGTTACATTAGTTTAAATAAATAAGTCATGATTTTTTTTCTAGCTAAATAAACTTTAAAGTAAAGTAGTATCGATAGATACATATAAAATACAAGCAATGACCACCTTTACACCCACTGATCACGAGTGCGGCCGTCTATCCAAGTTTAAATAGGAACGGAATCATTGAACAATTTTCGTTTAATGTTTCATAACTTGTCTAAAATACGACAGCATAAAAGAATTGTGTATCTGGAGAGTCAACAGTTTAATTCCGTTTTGGGCAGCATAGCTAGTTGTGAAGTGAATACAAAAAAATCTTTCTAAGTTTTAATCAGAAAGTCGTATTATTCTTTATATGTTTCGTAACCATATTTGAATATAATTAATATCTTGTTGTTCATAAACTTATTAACGCGAGTTACACTTTCATTGAAGTTAATATTTATATAAAAAAAATTTATATAATTTTTACCAATATCCTTTTCCCATTTTCAATTATCATTTTCAGGAGATCTAAGTTAAATTTGCAATTTATAGAATTTTGAATTGAAATAAAGTTGTTTCACAAGTGGATACATGGTCAAATTTTTCGTTTAGAATGAGTCAAGTAAGATTTGGAACCACTGTTCTAGGTCAAACTCGAATTACAACACCTGCGGTAAACCATTATCTAGCTCTTACGCCTTACGATTTTTTCGTTTAATATTTAATAAATTGTGAATGATAAAAAGCGTTAAATGTTTGTGGAATCTTTGATGTGATAAATGGTGTTTTAAATTTTTTACAGTGTGTGGCTTAATAATAAAATATTTGTGCTACTTTCTACATATTATTACGGGTCTATTCGCGAACCACTTACTAATCCTCTTGGGAAATTTACTTCTTTTAAATATTGTTCTATTGAAAACTTTCTCCCGAAGGTAGAAAACTAAGCTCGAGGGTGACTAGTTGATTAGTTACTTTTTATTTAAAATTGATAATTGACGATTTAGTCATTTAGACATTTGAATTGGAGTGGGTTCGACTAGTGGTCGAATTGCTTAGAACAGAATTTAGGTTATTTGCAACGTATACTACCAAAACATTCCGAAGATAAGATATTCAATTTATAATTAAACATTAATTATCTCGTCCACCTCGCTCTTTTGCTCTAATACTTAATTATAGGTGCATTTCCTAGCCTGGGTTGCTGAGACTTGTTGAAAAGTTAATAAATTATATTTGTTTTGATTGTGCCTGACCTTCATTCTAACTCTCGAACGGTGATGTAAGTGAGAGGAAATCCCTCATAACATTTATAAAGTTTTGTAAAATTTATATTTAGAATTATTGATCGAAGAATATTTAGAAGGAGCGTGTTTTTCAAAATTTTTAACTCTTTTAACTATAAAATGAAAAAAAATTTAAAAATATTTAAGCGCAACTTGGATTTCTCTACCGATTTTCTTTAAAAGTCAGAGATAGCGATATTTCTCAATATTTTAAAAATCATATTTTCTGTCTTTTATAAGGCAAGTATCTTATAAAATACTGAACACAATCATATTATAAATAAACGTCTTATATAGTTTAATTTTTTTAAAAATATCTCATATTTCTAAGAAATATTTGATCCTTTTCGCAATAATAAAATTAGGTTAAACAATTAAAAAGCGCAATTGTTTCCGTAGCACTATACAACAATAGAATAACGCTTTTATAAATATATTAGAAAATAAAATAATCTCTGTTGTAGAACAATAATGGCGCAAAAAAAAGCAACAAAGATATAATTATATCTATTCTATTATCTATTATTTATTTATTCATTGTGAGTTTGTGTCTTGCGAATTGAAGTATTAAAAAAAATCTGAGAGAAAAATCTTGGAAACTATTGTCAAGAATGAACTTTTCAAACACTTTAGCGTGTTTGGCTATTTTGCTGCCTTGTTTTTCCATGATTGAACAATTCTTTACGGGGAACTGCTTTTACTCTGTCTCCATTGTTCTCAATATCATGTTAAGAGAACTCTACATGAAGACAGCTGATGATGAATTGAAGAAAAGCAAAAAATCTGGAATAATTTGCACATGCAACCTGCAGGAATTTGAACTGATGTGTTACGAGTCGATTGACATTCTTCAGGCACCCCGGCTCGTTAACAATCCGTTTGCCTACGCTTATACCCAAAAACACCTTTCTGTGGGAAGGATTTTCGTCTACGAATCGGATGGCACTTCCATAAAACATTTCTCTCATCTGCATGCCTTTAAATGTCATAGAGATCAAAATAAAAACAGTCTCCGAAAATCCCGCAAGACAATAACACTTAACAGAAACTACAACCAAAACCTTTAGAAGAGGCACCAAACGAATGTTCTAGTGCCATTGCAATAGAATTGCCTTCATGGAAAAGCTATAACTATGGATCAAAGTGAATCATTTCCCGTTAATGTGACTGTATACGCCTGAAAGAAGGCTTTCCCATTTATGTGACTAAATACGAATTAAAGCAGGCTTTCCCAATTATGTGACTGTATACGCCTCAATGCAGGCTTTCCCATTTTTGTGACTGTATACGCCTCAAAGAAGGCTTTCCCATTTATGTGACTCTATACGCCTCAAAGAAGGCTTTCCCATTTTGTGACTCTATACGCCTCAAAGCAGGCTTTCCCAATGATGTGACTCTATACGCCTCAATGCAGGCTTTCCCATTTCTGTGACTGTATACGCCTCAATGCAGGCTTTTCTGATTATGTGACTGTATACGCCTCAATGCAGGCTTTCCTATTTATGTGACTGTATTCGCCTCAAAGAAGGCTCTCCTATTCATGTGACTCTATACGCCTCAAAGCAGGCTTTCCCAATTATGTGACTCTATACGCCTCAATGCAGGTTTTCCCATTTTTGTGACTAATGTGCCAAAAAATGGTCTTACCCATTGTAATGACAATGATACTTTCAAGAGGCTTTAATCGGTTCGGCTTTTGACCTGGAATAATGGACATCGTAAGGAAATGAATGAGAAAGACTACGACATGGTTGATGATATGGAGGGCGTGGTTGAGAAATCTTATGAAGAAAAAGACGGAGATGGCGAATGACTTGAATGCTGAGAAGCTCCTATTAAAGCGTTTCTTCTTCAGTAAAATCTATTCCAATAGTATGTCGTGTATTTTATTCAATAGTGTATACCAACACAATAGTGAAAATTCACCATATCGCCCTTTTTATATTTACAAAAATAAAACGTTTAGGCTTTCAATTTTATGTGTCTTTCTTTTGTTTTGAATACCTGTATGATTTCTTAGAACTGTAAGTTCAAACAGTATTACACACATTCATAAATTTTCTTTTACACTATTATGTATACATTTTAAGGTGAAAAGGATGGATTTGGGGATCTATAAAACACACTTAACCTTACTTAGCTGCCGTAAGTCGATGACAGTTTTAGACTTCCATTTGAGTCAATTGACACTTTATATATATATATATATATATATATATATATATATATATATACTCTGACCTCTACTTAACAAAGTCGCAAAATCCAGAAAAACAGTTCGTTATAAGAACATCATCTTTAAACATACTTTATAACCCCACATAAAGCAAATTTTAAATTCATAAACACTATATATTAAAAAAGTAACTATTCACACCTTTTGTAATTTAATATATATTTATTTTATATATCTTACCCATCCAAAAGAAAGAAAGAAAACCTCAAAGAAAACAAGAAAAAAGAATGTCGAAGTATACATGGTATCTTGAACGTTAAGAAAATAATTTTATATTAAAATTAATAAATTTTAAAGACTTTGTTTTATTTAAAGCCTATAAGTAATTTTAAACAAACATAATTTTATAACGAGAAATTCTAATCATACAAATTACAATTGAAATTCAATTTAAATGCTCAGAATTCTATTTCTCTTGGCGAGTTAGGCATCTAATAAAACTAGTTCAAATTTTATGACAACCATAAAATGTGTTAAAAGAGAGAACATGTTAAAAATACTTTAAAAATAGGGAGAAAAAAATGAATCACAAAAGGAAAAGTTCGGTATATAGAAAATGCTATTCCTACGCTATTGGGAGGTTATTTCACGAAGAAAATCTTGAAACGATCTTGGTTCCAGGGAAAAATTCGCTATATAGAAAAATTCCCAATATAGAGTTTCGTTATATGGAGGTTCGACTGAATACATATTTTAG
>BMAV01001083.1:0-52992 GCA_019973955.1 Trichonephila inaurata madagascariensis
ATGTTTTGATTCTAAGAATATAAAGATAGAATCATAGATAGGACGATTACTGTTCAATGTTTATTTGGCTAAATGATCCACACATTTTGCTATTATTCTGAAGCATTAATACGATGCTGTTTGAGATATAGATTATTAAATTATTCATCAAATAATCTAATATTCTAGGAGAAAGCGTTTAGCGTGAGTGTATTGGTATAATCGTACAGAGTGAGATTTTAAATGTTGCATTTGATAACGATGAGCGAACCCACGCGAAAGGTAAACAAGGTCCTCAAAAACCTCTCAAAATCATTTGGCTATTTATTTATTTAATGCTTTAATGCAACTTTTTAAGCGATTGTGAAGTAAAGGTTTTTATTTTGTTATGGACTTAATTCATGTGACGTCATAGTCACATGACAATTGCAGTCTTGGTTTCCAGCCAATCAGTTCATGCACTACGCTGTTACCAACTTTTGTTTTTGGTAGAAACTTTGTTTTAAAAAAGTACGTATTTGTCAACAAAAATAACGCACCTAGGTCAGCAAAATGCATCTGAATCAAAAAGACACACGCATAATAAATTTGTAATTTTGAAAAAAAAATTTTGAAGAATCTTTACCCTATTATCAAATTTGAAACGTTCTAACCCAAAAGTAGAAATTTAAGCAAATAGATTTTTTTTTTGAATTATTAGACGAACTCTGTTCAGAGGGGGGAGTTTAAAATTTCACCTCCGAACACAGTTTGCGCAACCCCACCCCAACAACAGATTTTGAGCTCAAAATTAAATTTGCAAGCTTTTGAAAGCATTTAATTGTACAAAAAAAAGGGTAAAAATATTGTTCTTACTCCAAAGTCTAAAAAGGCCCTCTATGACATTTTTTTAGCTTTTTCTTTAAAATTTATTTTTCAAGAAAAAACTGTAAAAAAATAATTTTAGGAAACCCTGAATCGACCCTTTTTTTTTTTAAAAAATTTTTGAAAAATTTAATGGATATTTCCTTCGGAAGACGTTTGGGCCCTAAGTTTCCTATTTATTTTTGTTTGTCTTGATGTGTACTATCACCCCTTAAAGTTTTTTGCTGCAGAGTTTAGTTACACCCTGTATAGTTTTATGTTAATTGAACACAAATCATTAGATATTCAATCAACTTAAATTTCTGTATTAATACTCATGCAATTTTATTTAAATGGAAAGTAATATATGTCCTTTAAACGACTTTACCTCATCTGATTATTAATTCTAAAAAATGTTTGCAGCAATTTGTCCCATGACATTGTTTAAGAAACCCCGTAGCATAGTTATTTACAACTAATAGAGATTTTTTAATCATGAAAATCCTAGTTTTAAAAGTTTTTAAAAAAACAGTGGACTAATCTATCCTAGAATATTTGTATATATTTTCTGTTTTAATCTTATGTAATTTAAAAGTAATTTTATTGTTTTTCGAGAAGAAATTCCGTCATTTTTCTTTTTTATTGACACGGTGCATTTTAACATACACACTTTTCATTGAACTCCCATTCAAGACTTTATTTCATTCAACGTGCTAGAACAAATAATTCGTGTAAAAAATATATTCGTGTTATTTCAAAATCGTGTAAAAAAAGATTTGATTTATATATCTTCCTTATCTAAAAAAAAGTTATCAAATTTGACCCAATAAATTCCAGTAAAAAAGCAAATCAAATTCAATAACAATATATAATATTTATAATCATGAAAGATAAATGGAATCTGTAAATCCCTTATTCTCTCTCTCTCTTTTTTCTTTTGTATTTTCGATTGACTAAAAAAAAATTCTGTGTCTTCAATACTTAGAATTAATCCTTTCATTTCAAATAAGGTTTGATGGGATACGCTTGAAAAAAGCTTTATGTGATTCTCGCGAGACTAGCTTTCATTGGAGTTGGGAAGAGAGCTCTCAAAGGGTTTTCGGATCCCTTCGCCACTTTTGCTCCTTCGTTCTCGTTATCCAACACGATTTCTTTTTTATTCAACCTTGCATTTAGTCTCAGGATGCATCAGTCGCAATGGACTAAATTCATGATGGTCACATGATAACGGCAATCACGTGTTTCCCATTGATTAAAAATTGACATACTAAGTTGTTCAACTTGAAAAAGTTTAGATAACTTTTAAAATTTGATGATTGATTAAAGAGTTCAAGTGCAAAAAATTCTGAAAACCCAGTTTTCAAAAAATTAAAAAAAAAAAAAAATATTTTACATTATACGAATATTTTTTAAATTAAGTGCATTTTGTTTAACTATGTGCATTATTATATCGTTTAAATATGTTTTTTTTTTAAAAGAAAGTTTCGCAAAAAAACAAAAGTTGGCACAGTGAAGCCCCATGAACCCAACCCGGCTGGGGGCGCGGATTATATTTGATATAATTATGACGTCGCATTAATTTATGAACTGATTGGCCGAAAACACGTGGCTCAGTTATCATGTGACTATGACGTCAAAAGAATTTAGTCCATTCATGAAGACCGTAATCCCTAAGGAACAAATCGGCATGTGGTGGTCTCCATCAATCGACCTTCATGAAAAGCCCTGATCCTCAATTCTCACTAGAAGCTCTCTCTTATTGTACGAAAATATTATCTTTCAAATATAGCGCAATAAATACGTAATCTAAAACATCACTTCACTAAGAAACTAAAATTATTTTAAATGTTACAATAGGACAAAGTCGAAACACAATAGAACAAAGTTTTTATCTAACTTTAGGAAAATTAAATACATAAAAAATTTCAAGGAAATATTTCAGCCGCGAGATAAATCTTAGGTGATTTTATTTGTGTTTCTTAAAAACAGTTCTTCTTAAAATTCTATTAAAATGTTTGCTTGTTCTTAATCAAAAGTATATCAGTCACAAAGGTGGAAATGAAAATATAGGAGAGAGAATAGCATTATAGAAATATTTAAAATCCAGTTAAGCCTCTGTTTCATCTGAAACCTAATTCGTAGCTGCGGTAGTCCACTGGTCATGGTCACGGGGTTTTGTAAATTCTGCATTGTCGAGTCGGGGGTCGAGTCCCGGGTGCCATTGGGAAAACCCGCCGTGAGAAAAAGGGTTTTTCAAAGTCCTCCGGTTGGAGTAGTGTGAAAAATAGGAGAGAGGGCTACCAGTTCATGTATCGTTCTCCTCATCTACCCGTGGTTCAAAATGACGAGGTCTGTCGCCAATAGCTCTCGTGTTGCTTTATAGTACGATGTTGAAATTCACTCATTGAAAATGATTAGTAATGTAAGTAATTAAAAAACAATTCAAGTTGCATATTAAAGCATGCAACACTTGAATTAGTATAAGACATCTTAAATCTGTATTAGCATTATTATTGTTATCCTAGTCTGATTTGTAGAAGAGATAAATTATACTTTTTAAAGTTAGAACACAGACGGATAATGTTATATAAATAAGTCTCAAATTTATTTAAGCTGAAAAGAAAAATTCGTGTTTCTTCAATGGAAAACAAATCTAACAATCATTACTTCGCAAGTGTGTGTGTGTGTGGTAAAGTTAAATTGCATCTAATATATTGTGGCTTATTAAATTTGGCTTATTAAGTTCTTTAACACAATACAGATTTTCGATCATTTTCTTTAGAGCTTTCTAATCCTTCACTTTTGTCAAGTTATGAAAGATAAATATATAAATAATTCATTAGTAGTAATACAAAATATGTAATCAATTGAAGTTCTAATTTTTGGAATGAGGTATAAAAATTAATGGTTTTATATAAGTAACAGTAATTAATTTTTTCGTAATTCAATTCCTACTATTAGCTCGCACTGTCTATATATTTATTTATTTATGTATTTGTATATTTATTTATTTATCTTGGTGGAATTTTCAATCGTTCATAAAATACATTTTAAAGCGCTGAATTGAACTGAAATTTTATATACAGGATCATTTTGGATGACAATACAATAATTTAATTATAATTAATAAACATTAATGGATTAAAATTAATTGTTTAAAGAATTACAAATACAGCCACGTTGGCTACTTAGCGACCCTTTTGGCGACTTGTGTCAAAACTTGTGTGAAAAGGTTCTTTTCTCACGTGTTAAAGCATTCAGTTGGACTGAAATGAAAAGGACAATACGATACTTTAATGATAATTAAATAACTAATGACCACTTAATGTTATGATTCTGTCCTATGTATATACGTGGTTATATTAATTGTAACTATTTAATAAAAAGTAGCTAAAATAAAAATTTCTTTCTTGATCTAAGTAGGAATTGACTTAAAAACTATTTTTTTTATATTACTTGTTTTAAGAACTATATTACAATACCTTTTTTAGATATTGTAATATGCTCAACATTGATAATTTACTCCGATATACAAAAGTTGTGTTGATCTTTTATCTTTCATAAATTTTCTTCAAAGTGTAACATAAGGTTTATGTATTTGCTTTGTTATACAACTTAATCTCATAAAATTTGAATAATCTATTATGAAATGTACATGTTATTCAAATAAAATCGAAATATCTGCAACTCGTTATTTTTTTTAAATAAGTTTTTTTAAAAAATAAATTCTTATTAATCACATCTTTGATCATCTTTCCTCCATTTGAATGTAACTGGATAATCGCTAAAAGGCTCTTTATTCTGTTATGGATTCGTGATCAAAAATTGTAATCTATTGCCTTAACATCTCAAAAATAACATTAAAAAACCATAAATGGCGTAAAAACTCTAATGATTACTAATTATCTCGTTAGTTAATAGTTATTAGTTCTCTAAAACACAAGAACAACGATTCAAAGCCATTTTTATTTTCACAAAAATTAGAACAAAGTAAAAAACTACTCTACTGTTGCCATTTGTACATAACTTAATTTTCTAAAATACATCAAAACAAAGATAATAATCAGGTAGAGGATCAACCTGACACTTTTCAACAACTGAGTTATGTTTATTACTTCAAAAACGGAACAAATATGAATTTTCAGAATTTTTTCATTACATTTTCCGAAGGTATTTAAAATAAAAGAAAAATATTCTTAAAAATGAAATCAAGAAAAATAATTCTTCAAAATATTAAGAAGAAAAAAAGATTCAAAACAGGAGAAATCAATCCTTTTCGTTACAAGCAAAATTCCCTCAAAAGAAAAATGACACCCAACTATTCTGACGATAAAACAAGTGACAGCTGGTGTCAATAAAATGAGCTTGTAATGTGAGTAAAATCATTCTTTTGTGGCAGGGAGAAAACGACCGTAATCATTTAATGCTATTCTCAGCAGTTGGAAGAGACACGGACAGATGCTGGGAAGCTAACTTCAAAAAAATAAAGACGGTTGAGCAAAAAAAATCACCTTGATTGATATTCTAATAAACGTAGAAGGACATCGAGATAGGATTTAAGAAGAAAAATTGTAAAAGAGAAAGTACACTAATGTGCAGGGAAAATTACTTTGGAAAAAAAGAATAGTTAGATTATCTGTTTTTAATGGGATGGTTTATTTTTTTTAGAGATATTTAATGAAATTTTTCTAGTGAATTTTTTTTTTCCTCTAAAAAGTGCAAACTAAACCTTAATGAAGTCATGAAAAATGATATGTAGAGCAAACATTTATTTTTATAATGAAGTTAGTAAATTAAAAACTAATGGAGAGAAAGTGCTTAAAAAGGGGAAAAACCTTTACATGAAATATTAATTGTAATCTATAAGTTTAATTATAAAATATAACAAATAATATAAAAAGAAATTTAAGTCAATTCCTACTTAGATCAACAAAGAAAAATTTTTTAGCTACTTTTTATTAAATAGTTGCAATTAATATAAATATGTATATACATATAACAAGAATCACAACATTAAGTGGTCATTTATTTTTATTCATTATCATCAAAGTATCGTATTGTCATCCAAAACAATCGTGTATATAAAATTTCAGTTCAACTGAATGCTTTAAAATCTGAGAAAAAAACTTTTTCAAGTTTTAACACACAAAGTAGCCAAAAGGGTCGCTAAGTCGCCAAAAATGATGCCAACGTGGCTGTATTCGTAATTCTTTGAATAATTAGTTTTAATCAATTAATTTTTTTAATTATTATTATATTATTGTATTGTCATCCAAAATAATCCTGTATATAAAATTTCAGCTCAATTGGAGCGCTTTCAAATGTATTTTATTAACGATTGAAAATTCCACCAAGATAAATAAATAAATAGACAAATACATAGAGAGTGTGAGTTAATAGTAGGAATTGAAAAAGGAGAAAAGCAACTCACTCATCAGCACGAAATCTCACATACTATTAAACCTAAAACTAAACTCAGTGGCGTAACAGCTCATGAGGGCCAAGGCCTAATGTGTCCATCTCAGTATTTGTGACCTTCGGTGCTGAGGTGCATGAGCAGATGTCCCGATCAGGTGGTCAGTCTGAAGCGAAACCCCCTGTGTTTAATCCCCAAGGAAGCTTAGTACTCATTTATCGACCTATTGAAAGGATGAAAAGCTTAGTCGACCTTGCCCAGCCCGAGGATAGAACAATGGACCTGAGATATGGAAGCGCGATACGCTACGACTCGGACACTGGGCTTCATACTATTAGACCTATGAATATGAAATTTGGCAAGCATGTTTTTTTTTTTCAGTAGTGATCTTCTAAGAACGAGTTTTGAAAAAAACGACTCCCAGGTGAGTTCGCAAGGGATTAGAACGCATTATAGACAAACATCCTGTTTTTAAACCATTAGACCTACAGACTTTGTGATACCCCGAGGCTCGGGGGTATCATCTCTTCATCCACGAGACCTAGATTTGTAGGAATAAATGATTGATCCGTCAAATTCTCCAAAATAAATCTAATTTATTATTGTCTAAATATATATTGATCAACGCCACAAGTCTTAGATATAATCAGGTAAAATAAGTAATAGCGCCTGGAATCCTAATCACTATCTTTATGAAAAGCTATCCTAAGAATCCTTATTCGACTCAGATTCCTTAACACACTAAAGTCCGTTCTATAATCACCTTTATAAATAATATCTTACCAAATCTCACGAAATACCTCTCAGCTTTCTGTCTCTTTCTTCTATTCTATTCTTCTACTATTCATCTACTATTATTCTTCTATTCTACTACGATTCGTCTTCTATTCTCCTAACACGCGAATGCTAAATCTCCAATATATATCTATTAACTATAATCTGCATATCGCGGTTTCTTCTTGAGAGGATTGGAGAGGCCCCAAAGATTCCCCAAGAGGATTAGTAAGAAAATCCGATAAAGCCCTGTCACAACTTGAAATTTAGTTAGTCTTAGTCAGTTTTTTTTTTGCATTGAGTTCTGTAAGAACAGGTTTTATGGAAATCAACAAGCAAGGGGAGTTATAGATGGGGGGAGTGTAGGTAGATAAAAAAAAATCCATTTTTGGAGCATTAGACTTACAGACTTTTAGTTCGGTAATTCTGGTTTATTTGTTGAGTGAGGTTTATTTGTAACCGCTAAGAACGGGTTTTACTGAAATCGACAACCAATGAGGATTAACAGGGCTTATAGTTAAAAGTTCTCGTTTTTGAAATATTAGACCCTTACAGACTTAAAACTTAGTAAGCATGTTTCTTTTGTTAAGTAGAGATCCAATAAGACTCCCACGTGATGCAATAAGGATTTAAGGGGGCGTAGTAGAAAAAATTTAGTTTAGTTAGCTTTTAGCTAGTTTGTATGCATCCAAAACTATATAGCTGACTCTGTTTAGGGGGGGGAGATAGTATTTTTATTATTATTCTGCATTTTTATTACTATTCAAATCGCAGTTTATTACTAATGTGCTATATATGTTCATTTATATACTATACTTAATTTCTATTCGATTATTATTATTATTTGTGTCTATTTTGTAGGTATTTTCTGTATAATAATTAGTTTTATTCTCCTGCTTTTTACCAATGCCATTGACTGTATTTAGCCTTTTCGCGAAAGCGACGGTTTGTTTGTGTTTTTGTTAGTTTCTATTCAATTCTTGGTATTACTTACAATTTCTATTTTATATGTATTTTCTGTAAAACAAATAGTTTTATTCTCATGCTTTTTACCAACGCCATCGATTGTATTTAGCCTTTTCGCGATGGCAACGTTTTGTTTGTTTTTGAGATTTATGTTATACAATCTGTGTGGAATATTCAGTTGCTGTTCTGTCTCTCGAAGAGGTCCTCGCCGCACGAAGCTACTGGCACTTCTAAATCTTTTTAAGCTAAATTAAAGTTGTCGTTAAAAATCAGGAGTCGTCATTTAGTCTCATGTATTTACAGAGTGTATAATTTTTATATTTATGTTTCATTTCACACATGCTGAACGCTAAAAATTGACGTAAGAGAAAGCTATTATCTTCTTTATAACGTCCAAATTTTTATTAAGTTCATCTGTTTTCATTTTGTTATAACATTCTTTAGGTTGTTTTCGGTCAAAAGTACGAGAGCCTGAACTAAGCGTGAGCACATTTTCAGACAGAAAAATGCCTCAATTTTCATGAAAATTTTCAACATTATAACTCATACATCTATTATATATAATAATATAGCGTTTTTCAAATTTCAAAATATTCCTTCAGTATTATTTTTTTCATTTTAACACCACAAGGGATAGCTCATTTAACATTATGGTATAAGAGAAAAAACGCGAAACACATTTTATACCAGAAGAAATGGCTCAGTTCTGTCAAAAAAGTGAAGAATGATAAAATATGTTGTTCTCTAAGGGATAGAATATAATATAATATTAATTTATATAATAATATAATATTAATTTTTCATTTCTTTTATATCTGAAAAAATGTACCTAATTCGAGTCCTATTCTTTAACATTAACCGAAAACAGCCTTAAAGCATTAAAATTTTTGCAGTTTCTTTTCGTAGAATTGATGTATAGTATTTAACTCCAAAAAAAGCCTATGAGTTTATGATAACAATTGTAGAAAAAATGTGTATATTTTACAAAATGTATTGAAGTTTTGTTTATTTAATCGTTTACTGAATATCAAAAGATACTTTTAATATTTTAAGCACATTTTTTTTTACTTTTCCATTAATAAATAAGTGCTCATTATAGATAAAGCCAATACCTAATCGCGCGTTCTACTACTTTCCCACAAGGATATTACTCTTTTTTTCACAATTTTTATGTATGCTTACCCATAAAGCCTTAAAAATGTCATTTATTTTAGGATAAGGTTTAACGAATTGGAATAGCTATAACAAACTCTTAAATCGTGTCACTGGCATCCAAAAATGTCATTTGCTGCCTAAAGATGGAAGTGAAAATAAGAAAATAAAAATCGTCGGCAAAATTATCCGGAAGCCACATCAGGTAACATGGACCATTACTTTTGTATCAACCAATGAACAATTTACTCATGTCGTGTGTACTAAATTTTGATGGGAAGTTTACGGGTTTTATATATATATACCCGTAACTTTTCCCTCCCTTTTATCTTTTTCTCCACATTTAAAGAGGCAAATATAAAATAATATTAATGTCTATGATCTGTGTGTTTTGAAGGAAAAATAGGAATATATATTTTTGTATGTGTAGAGTGTAATAATTCTCCATTTAATTTTTTTCAAGAGATTTTCTTTAATTTAGATAATCTTGAACCTTCCAAGACTGTAACGTTTTCCCGTCACACAGCTGAGAATTCGGCTTCTTTTTGTGGATAGGATAACCGCGTTCCTATACACATGTGCACTCTTAAAATTTTGCAAGGTCTTGTCTTTGGTTATCACCCCAGCAACCGTTGAGAAACTCCCTACTCCAACCACAAGCTGGATGTAACTCGAGGATAAAGAGGCCAATCGCTACCATCCCGAGACCCTAGAGAGTGCACAGAAGCAGTCCGTTGGAAAACTTCGAAGAGAGCAGATTTAATCTCCTCCCTCACAAACAACAGAATTAGGGGGACTCTAATAAACTAATCAATCTTTTTATAACTTCAATATATATATACTGTAATTAACAGCTGTGGCGTAAAACATATTTATAATGACAAATAAATTACTTGAATATTTTTAACACGCTTTTATTCACCTGTATGTAAAGGAATCTTTGAACTCGATTTTTACCCACTTTAAAAGGTCGGATTAATTCGAAATTTTTCATACTTGTCAAGGATCAATGACAATACAATAATTTAAAAATTTTGTTCTACTGCCTGATTAATTTTGTTCCATTGTCCTGATCAGGATCATCAGGATTAACGATTTCAGATTCGGCGACTAAAAGATTAAGTTACAACCCTAAGGCGAAAACTTCCATGGTTAATACAAACACAACAAACAAAAAAGATTAATTCATCAATGAATAAATGACAGTTTAAAAAATTAAAGAAACATGCTTTTATTACAGATCGAACTAAAAAAATGAAAAATAAATTATAGTTTAAAATAACTAAAAAATACACGCTTTTATAGTGAATCGAACTAAAAAGTAAAAAATAATTCTTAATATAAGAATAAAATGATGAACGACAAAATTAATATCATTGTGGTATAAGCGTGGGGTGCTCGATATCAATTTTGTTATAATTTCTTACTAGTTCTATTCCGAAAGGCTGAGTTAGTGTAAAACTGTGGTACAAAGCACACCACACGCATTTACCACAATGACATTAATTTTCTAATTAATCATTTATCCTTATATTAAGAATTATTTTATACTTTTTAGTTTGATTCACTATAAAAGCATGTTTTTTAGTTATTTTAAACTATAATTTATTTATATTTAAGTATTTTCAGCATATTTCTAAAACCTCAGGGAAAAACTCAATTTTTGTTTCAACTTAAATGACTAAACCCCTCATCTGATGGTAATCGAACCATGTCTTTGAAAATAACCGAGTATTAAACAAATAAAAACTCCTTATTCCTAAAAAAATGTACAAGAAATGAAAAAAAGAACTTTTCTTTACATTCTAAACACAGATCTTGCGAAGTGGCTTATGTCCAAACAGTCGAAAACTGTAGGGGAGGCATCTCAACTGTCTATCTTTTCAGAGCTGACACTTCAAATTCCTTAACTCCATTCGAAACTCGGATGAGGGTTGACACCAATACCCACGGAAATCCTGTGATAAAGAAAAGCAGTCTTTAATCTGACAATGGATGTCAGCTTCGTGATGCTGAAGTGCACACACAAAAAAAGGATAAAGTAAGATAGTTTTTGTTCTTGAATTCCTCCGAAAAGAAAGGTATTACACGTCTTTGCCATGTAGCCGGTTTCTTTTGATGATGTTGGGGACAAAACCTTCTTTTGTTCCCAATTAAATTGACGGAAGTGAGTGATAAATACCATTTATTATTAAAAGATATTAAAAGTTTATTTTTTGTGATTAAATTAAATACCGCGACAATCGCCTAGCACGCAAAATTGAGGGGACTGAAATATTTTTTCATGTTCAAATAATTTCGTGTTAGAGGATGTCGCAAAAACATGTATTAATCAACAAAACTAAGTTTATTAGAGTTTTATTTTATTTAAATATATATGCATATATGCATGTAAGGATAATTAAATTAGATTAAAAATTAAATTCCCTATCTTGCAATTTACTTTTATATTTTCTCCTCACCTTTCATGTATCAAATTAACCACCCATTTATTTCTTCCGAACATATGGCCTAGCCAATAAACATGTCTAATTCCAGATCGTTATATTTAATAGCTCTATATGTCAGCATTAACTTTCAAGAGCACTCATGAACGCCGCGATCGGTGTTTTAAGTGTTTAACCCACTTAAGATTATTCGGTGGCGTTCGTTTTTCTCTCTCAGCCTCTTGCGTCAGATGATGTGTAACTTTGATCGAATAAAGACATTTTTTAAAACTGTTTCTGACTCTAATATCATGTCATGCATGTGTATTTAATAAAAATCAATGCAACAAAAACAATCACAAGAAGTTAAAGAACATTAATACAAAGTTTTCAAGTTTTTTGAAAAGCAAAACATTTATTGAGTTTTTGGAAAATGATATTTTTCTTTGCATTATCTTTTTTAGCATAAAAATGTTCGATGTCGTCCATTTTGTTATTCATTTCACCATTGGAATATGCGTCTAAATAGCTACACAATACTTACGCACAATGTTCCTCATTTCGAATGACGAGGGAACAGGAGCTGCATTATTCATTTCATTTTCGTCATCGGAACCCACATCAATGGCCTTTTTTGAGCTATGAACAAACTCCAAAATGTCTTTGTCTGCCATGATTGGAGCTGCATATACACTATATTTATCTAATGCGATGAATTTGTCCGATAATACAGTAGAACAGTCCAATCCGCGCGCGCGTCTAGTGTTTTCTGTATTTTTACATTTCCAAAAGGGAAATCTTTTCGGATTAAGCGATTATCATTTTGCGTTAAGAGAAAGAAAATGCATGAAAATACACTGCTGGCCACCGTAAATGCAACACCAAGAAAGACAAGAGATAGCACAACAAAATTTATTTTGTAGATAACATGTTGACCAAGTATCAAATGATTAAATTTATAGACTTCTGTGAAGTGTGGTTCCTGCCAGAATCAGTAGCCAGAGTAGCCGCCATTGTTGGATATCACCGCTGCCACACGCCTCAGCATTGATTCAAAGAGACTTTGGATGAGTTCTTGGGGTACAGCAGACCAAGCAGCTTCCACATGTTGCCAAAGTTGATCTGGTGTGGCAGCTGGGGGTGTAATCTGGGTCAATCGTTGAGAAACCATGGACCACATGTTTTCTATCGGCGAAAGATCCGGAAAGCGAGCCGACCAGGGAAACAATTCAATCTGGAGATTGACGAAGAACCTTTGGACAATGCGTGCCACGTATGGACGTTCATTATCCTGTTGAAATATGGCTGTGGCCAAGCCCTGAAGGTAAGGAAGTACAACTGGCTCCAACTCCTCGGAGATGTAGCACTTGCTGTTTAAAGTACCGGCAATGCGTACTAGAAGAGTGCAAGAGTGATATTCAATACCGCCCCATACCATAATATCCGATGCAGGATCAGTGTGGTGGTGCATAACGGTGCTGTTCAGCATCCCCTCTCCACGATGTCCGACCGTCGTGGTGTTGCAGACAGATGCGTGACTCGTCAGTAAAGACAACTTCATTCCATTCTACCGCCCACATCCTTCTTTCATCGCACCATTGGCGGCGGAGACGTCTTTGGTTCTGCGTCAAGGGTAGACCAAGCAATGGACGTCTTGCGGACAGACCACTCTGCTGTAAACGGCGTCGAATGGTACGCGCAGACACAGAATGATGCGTTGCAGACTCAATGTGCTGTGCTATGGTTCGTAATGTGACTGAGCGATCCGTCACTGCCATGCGCACAATTTGCTTGTCCTCGAGTGAAGTGGTGCACTGAGGTGGATGCGATCGAGCTCGTCGGTCTGTCGTACCTTCCTGCATCCAACGGTCATATATCCGCATTACTGTTGTTTGGTTTCGTTCAACACGACTACCGATTTCCCTGAAATATAATCCGCAATCTCGGTAGGTCACTGTCCTTCCTCTGTCGAACTCGGATACTTGATCAAAAGCTGATCGCTGTGTTCTACGATACATAAGTGATCATTTTTTGAAAAAACCACAAGAAAAACACAATTGCCAAACTTGAAATCGTTGAAATCTCCAAGCCTTAAATAGCGCTTTGAGGTGGCGCCACAGGCGCGCGTGATGTGTGTCTGCGCTGAAAAATTCTAATCATTTACATATCTCACCTCCGCTAATGCATGTTGTAAATTTCATGTTATTTGCATGCTTCCTTCAGGGTGTTGCATTTACGGTAACCAGCAGTGTACATAGTAGTTTGTCGGGACCGTTGAATTATTTCGAGTTAACCCATGTTTCGTCTTAAGCGTTTTCGCGTTAAACATATTTTACTGCATTTTTATTTATTTCTGAAAGTGATAAGATACGTTTTGAACAATCCGTATTATATGATAAATTATATATCTTTCGATTGCTTAAATCCTTGTTATCATCATTTTCCATAAACCATCCTTTACTCATGTCATATCAATTAAACTGGCAAGATCTTGTTAACTTTAATCAATATTTATTTAATGCAGTGTCTACTAATAATCATTATAAAGCTTCAAACACAGGAACATAATAACAGTTAAGACGTTACGTTAGTACTTACGTATGATACCGTCAACCAATTTCGTTCAATCAAAAGACGCCGACAAAGGCCACGATTTGCAGCCAATTGCGATAAACCGTTCCTCTGCGCATGTTCAAACACAGTAATTATAATAATAAACATGATAGCACTTAGCGATGTCTTTTGATTGGGCAAAATGGGTCGATGGTATAATACGTAAATACCGTTATATTTAAATGTTTACAGAGTCTACAAAAATATTTTATTAATTTCTGGCGATACATTACTTGTGTCAAAGAAAACTCTTATGTGTTTCTTCACAACAAACTGATTGAAAAAAAAATTACATGAAAGAGGTAGAATGATATGCATTTTATCAGTAATAATTTTTTTCATTCCCCTCATTAACTTTTTTTCAACACTACATCGTTCCAGTTTTATTTTCTGATCGTTTTCAATTTCTACTATTAGTTCACCCGCTCCTATATATATATATATATATATATATATCTGGCAATAACTTATTTATTGCACTCAGATTCACTCTGCATTTTTAAGTGCAATTTTTAGGTAAGTTACCTCGATCTCGTAATGGATTTAGATATTCCTATCCATTACTTTCAATAAGTTTTTGCTCGGTATTATTAACATAAAGGGGGAAGGTTGGCTGGCCAAAAAACATGTTCAACCCCACTTTTATATAAATTATTTTATATATTAGCTGTCCTAAGTCAGCATTGTTTATAATACTGGAGCATCCATTTTTTAATTTGATTTTCGATTGCTCATGTGTCCTTCATTGTGTGATTTTCCCACTGTCTATGTAGTTTTTCGAATGTGATTGATGGATGTTTATCTCTCGTTGGTAGGGAATTAGACTATATATATATATATATTACAAATGGTTTTAATACATATATCAGTAAAACAGGCAAAATTCTCCATGAAATATTGCATGAAACAATAAATAATCTTAAATCCACAGCCATTCTTATAAATAGCAAATCACTTGTTGAAAAAATGAAAGATAAAAAAAATTATTCAGTCTATAGTTTGGATTTTGAAGATCTCTTTAACTCTATTAATATTGATGATTTGATTAATATACTTGTAAATTTACATAAAGACAATTTATTTAATAATGTTAATTATGATAGATTTGGTTCACTACTTAGGTTTGTACTTAAAGAGAACTATATATATCATAAAGGTAACTATTATCAGCAAATTAAAGGATTGCCACAAGGTGGCCCTGCGAGCAACTGTCTTGCCAATTTATACTTACATTATTTTGAAAGTAGTTACATTAATAATTCTATATTTTATATTTATCGTTATATAGATGATATAATCATTTTTGGCAAACAAGCCAATTTTATACCTAACATTAATTTTTATCCACAATATCTTAATTTAATACAGACAAATAATAACAACAATGAAGTAAATTTTCTTGACATACATGTCAAATTATATGAAAATGTAATAGTTTCTAATATTTATGATAAAAGAGAAGATTTTAATTTCAATATTATAAAAGTTCCTCATTGGGAGAGTAATGTACATGTTTCTATATTCAGAAATATTGTTATTAATTATATACAACGTAATAAATTTCTTGTGTCAAAAAATCAGACATTATAAATAACTATAAACATTTTACTAAATATTGCTTAAATCAGAAATACCCAATTAATTTTATTAATAGTTATATAAATAAAGCTATTCAAAATAGTTAGGATTAAAATTATGAGATTGATAATAGCTTATTTCTATAAACAAATATTTTGTTATAGTTATCTCCATAATCTAATATTAGATTAGAAATTACTTACTATTATTTTATTCATATTTACTCGTGTTATTATAGTTATGCTATAATTTGCAACTCTTATTAATTTTTATTTCCATTCTTTTTAATCTTTTGTTAAGTGCTACATTTCAGCCATTCTTTTGATTTAAATCTGTATTAGGGTATAGAATCTGGCAACAAATTAATGTTTCCACTCAGATTTAGCGCGGGCTTTGTGTAAGTGCAATTTTTAGGTAAGTTACCTCTATCTTGTAATGTATTTAGATATTTCTATCCATTATTTCCTATTGGTTTTTGCTCAGTGTTATTGACAAAAAAAGGGGGAAGGTTGGCTGGCCAAAAAACATGTTCAACCCCACTTTTATATAAATTATTTTTTATATAATAGCTGTCCTAAGTCAGTAATGTTCATAACACTGCAGCATCCTTTTTATATTTATTATCTCGATTACTCTTTTGTCCTTCATTGTGTGATTTTCCAGCTGTCTATGTGTTTGTCGAATGTTATTGTTTGGATGTTATCTCTTGTTAGTAGAGAATTGGCATATATATATCTTCTTCTCTAATTTTCAATCGTTAATAAAATATTATTTATTCATCCACTCAAGCTCAAACTTGTTAACTTGTAGTGGATGACACTTGATATGAATACAGTTTTTTCAAATATTAATTATTAACTTGTTAATAAATAAATAAATAGTAACAAACAAAAATAATAGTCCAACACCCTATATAAAAAGGAAAATCGCTCGTTGTGTCTTTGTAGCGCAGTGGATAGTTCGTTGGGCTTCTAATCCAATGGTCGGGGGTACGAATCCCACCTGGGATGGTCTAATTTCTGAGAATGTGATTTCTTTTCACCATACAAACAAAAATAATAGCCCAACACTCTATATAGAAAGAAAAATGGAAAATTGAAAGGAAAATCACTTTCTATATTCGCACTTAATATTGTGACTCCATCATATGCATATGCATATTTATATAAATTGAAATTATTTAATAAAAAGTAAATAAACTAAAAAATTTTCTTTGTTGACCTAAGTAGGTATTGACTTAATTTTTTTTTATATTACTTGTTTTAACTTCCATTGCACATTTATTTTCGATAGAAAATTCGCGACTTGAAGCTTTGAATGGATTCGTTTAAAAAACTAACATCTGTTGAAGAGTATACCTAACAAACCGAACTTCCCCTATTTACTATTGCACCGCGAAGAGCCTCCCCCGAGTCGTTCAAACAAACCTAAGAATAATCACTTGATCCTTCCGTAGAATTCTTTATACGCCAAACCACCTGCTCTCTTCCTTCTCCGATCAATTTAAATTTCCCTAATCTGTTGTGAAAGGGAAACATGGTCTTGCGTTAACAAATTAGCCCTGTTTGCTCCTCATCTGGGCCCGCTCTCTATTAATTAGGTGCGTTGGGGGATTACGTGGAGCTCTTATTCAGGGCCGCTGAGCCTTAAGGCCCTTTTGCTTGATTGGATTTCTAAAGATTACCATGAGAGGAAAAGGGAATTATACTTGGTTTTTCTACTTGGGGATAAGTTTGAAATGGAATCGTTATGTTATGCTGCGTGCCGTTTATTGCATAGGATTAGGATTTGGAATATAGGTTTGCTTAACTCATTTTCCATGATATTTATGTTTGTAGTTTATAAAATAAACTGCATAAAAATTAGAGGATGCTTACGATTGAATCTTGTTTATTAATATAATTTACAATTGCAAGTTACATATATATACTAGCTGTTACCCACAGATTTCGCAAGTTTTTTATGATGTTGTATGATTATATACTGTTATTTTAAGTAATTGATATGTAAGTCTTAGCTCTAAGCTTTTGATTGTATTGAAAAACATTCTATACAATTACCCTCCACTCTTAATCTAAAAACGGTGTGACGGGGCTTTATCGGATTTCCTTACTAATCCTCTTGGGGTATCTTTGGGGTCAGAATGGCATTATTTCAATCCAATCCTCTCAAGAAGAAACCGCGATATGCAGATTATAGTTATTAGATATATAATGGAGCTTTAGCATTTGCGTGTGAGTAGAATGGAAGTATAGTAGAAGTAGAATAGTAGAAGAATAGAATAGAAGAAGGAGATAGAAAGCTGAGAGGCTGATCGCCGTGAGATATTGGTAAGATATTAATTATAGAAGTGTAATTATAGAACGGACATTAGCGTGTTAAGGAATCTAAGGCAAATAAAGATCCTTAGGATAGCTTTTCATAAAGATAGTGATTAGGATTCCAGGCGCTATTCACTTAGAATTTAGAATTACGTTGCATCACTCCTGATTTCATCTCTATAAGTAAGACTTGTGTTTTGTTGATCAATATATTTAGATAATAATAAATTAGATTTATTTTGGAGAATTTGGGTGATCAATCATTTCTTCCTACAAATCTAGGTCGCGTGGTGAAGAGATGATACCCCCACTACGGGGGGTATCACAACGGTAGGACTTAAATTTCTAGAACGGAAGTTTCATTCTTTTTTATGGCCTCATAACCACCCCAGAGTCTAATTCCCCAAAACCCATTCTTAGCTAATTTCTACTCGACAAAAGTAATATGCTTACCAAATTTTAAGTCTGAAGCGCTGTAATGGTTCAAAAATGAGATTTTTTTATCTTTCTATGCCCCTGTAATCTCCACAAACCCCTTGGGAGTCAATTACCGTAAAACACCTTCTTAACGGATTTCTACTGAATAAAACACTGGAACATTCTTACCAAATTTAAAGTCTGTAGGTCTAATGCACTTATATATATATATATATATATATATATATATATATATATATTTAACCCCCGTGACCCCACTTGAGAATTGATTTCCGTTTCATCCGTTATTAGTGGATCTTCACTCAACCAAAGAAATGTGCTTTCTACATTCGGAGATCTCGTAATGAATGGGTAAGTCCTCTACATTAGCGATACTCAATCTGCGGCCCACCGAGCCTTTTTAAGTGGCTCGGTCATGGCAATTGCTCTGAGAAATTTACTTATTTAAGAACATTGTATTAAAAAATTGGTGCGAAATTCTTTGTCAAGAAATCAAATATATCAATTTTGCTTTTTGCTGTCGGTGTCGTACGGGTACGAATTGACATTCTTTTTCTATTTGAAACGGTTACGGTTAGTGATAACAAGTAATAGGGGAGTAGCGACAATTTTATGGGTGGAACTAATTTTTAACTATCTTTCATATCTTGCTAGAGAAAAATATTTGAAATATCGTTTCAAGACGATTGGGAGTTTGACTTTTTTTGTAGTGTGAAAATCAAAAATGGATCAGTAATTGTTTGATTTGTCACGAAAATCCTGTATTTAAGGTATCCGACTACGTTCGGAACCGTGATTTTAAAAAAGCACATAAATGGATAATTTTCATGATATTTAGTGTCACTTAGATTAGAATACATGTATAAAATAGTTTTAAGGACATATTGACAAAAATAAAATTATTTAAATACAATATTTAGGCAAAAAATTAACTTAGAATAACCTTTATTCAAAATGTTCTCCTTTTGTGCAAAAATGCTTCTATTACAATATTTTGTCTGTATATAGCTCAGACCTCTCTACAGAGGCTCAACTAGAATTTTCGATAAATTCACTTTATTTTCAGAGTTACCACCAATTGAAATAATTATTGGCGTTTTTTTCTTAAAATTGCTCCCCTCTGTTTTCGTAAAATTTGGATAAGCCCACTTCTAAGTTATATATTTCAAAAATTCTATTTGAGTCTCTGTAGAGAGGTCTGAGCTATATACAGGCAAAATATTATAATAGAAGCATTTTTCACAAAAGGAGAACATTTTGAAAAAAGATTATTCTAAGCTCATTTTTTGCCTAAATATTGTATTTAAATAATTTTTATTGTCAAAATGTCCTTAAAACTATTTTATACATGTATTCTATCTAAATGACACTAAATATCATGAAAATTATCCATTTATGTGCTTTTGCAAAATCACGGTTCCGAACGTAGTCGGATTCTTAAGAAATACCAATAAGCAGGAATCATTCAATGACACTTTTCCTTTGAAAATCCATTTTAAGAGGTGATAAATAGGCTTTCTTGAATAATCTTTGCAACAGCAACAAAGTGTTTTGTCAGTGGTAATATCACAGCGGTAACAAAGACATTCCATGAAGTTTGTTATATTATTGGTAATCCTATGAAACCGTTTACTGATGCAGAAATTGTGAAGGAGTGTTTCTTAAATGTTTCTAATTTAGTGTTAGGGACAAATATATATATATATATATATATATATATATATATATATATATATATATATATATATATATATAATAATTAAAAAAGAGCAAAACAGAAGTTTTAATATTTGGATCAATCTTCCACATTTTAATTTACCAATGTTATCTTGGTCTTACAGCATTCTCCCTACCCCTACACCATTTATCCTCTTGTTGCGGCCCGCGTGAAATAACTAACATACGTATGCGGCCCGCGTGAAACAGCTGACATATGTATGCGGCCCAGCAGAAAGAAAAGTTGTGTACCCCTGCTCTACATACTACTAGAGTCAAAAAGTTCCAGGAACGGTCCCCTACACTCACGTAGGTGTTCGTTGGAGATGAAATATTTGTTTCTGGGGCTGGCAGCACTAATAAGGAAAACACTTAGCCATCCACAATTCATTTTCTGTATTGATCACGTCAGCTGTAGATAATTTCTAACAAAGCGGATTTTTTAATTCGTTGAATTTTGCAGTGTTGTTTTCCGAGCATCGTGCAAACATCAAATTCTGTGTTTTTTTCTCGAGAAATCATGTTCTGAGATCCCTCGAGTTGCTGAAAAAAACATACGGAAACGATTCCAGCACCAGAGAATTTTTACCTGTTTCCATGGCTTAAAATAAAATTGAAGGGACATCATTTTGTGGATTCAGATGAGGGGATCCAAATGGGAAAGGGGAAAAAAGAAGGATTTTCTCAAAAAAAGATTCCCGTATTTTTAAACAGTTATACGAACGCTGGAACAAGTGTGTGGATGTAGGAGGGCAGTACTTTGAAGGTCAATAAGATTAAATTATTACTCTATTTTATAATAATTTGTAATTGACCTATTCCGCAAACTTTTTTGACCCTCCATGTATATATGGAGAGAGCTAGATGGATAAATAAATTGATGTGGATGTTTCTTTGTTTGCTTAGTTGTGTGTGTTTCTTTGTGTATGTTTATGCTTCAGTTAATTATTTGGAGTTGTGTGACTTTTAAGAAATATTTTCATAATCAGCAACCCAAAAGAAATAGGAATATTTTTTTCCGGAAAAAAACCCTTTTAAAATTTAGAACGTTTTTCTTCTAAAAAAAAAAGCTTTTTCTGAAATTTTCCCCCCTTTAGAAACGTTTTTCCCCTTTTTTTTAATTAATGTTTTAAAAAAAAAAATATATTTTTGGCCCCTGTCACGTTACAGTCCCCATCAATCGATCCTAATCAAATACCCGATCTTTAATATTCACAGGAGGATGTCTTGCCCGACGAAAATGTTCCCTTTCGAATTACGTGGAAAAAAAAATTACATTTTTTTTTCGATTATCCGACGCATCACTCCACTGATAAATCAAAATGTTTCAAAATAACATAGTGTGCTGTTTTACTTTCTGATTTTCCGCTTGGAGAATTAAATACATAAAAAAAAAACAAGAAAGTATTCATTTTCAATTGAAGAATTTCCTGAATTTTCCAGTATTTCTGAAAAATTATTCGTTGTAAAACTGAATCAAATTTTATTTATAAATTAATATGTACACCTTAAAAATGCTAAAACTTTTAATGTTAAAAGTACGGATTTTTGTAAAACTTAATACAACTTAGCCAGATAAATTCAAAATTTAGTTACAAAAAATCATTCAATTTAAAAAACTTTATAGTAAATTGGACATTAATTTAATGCTTAAATATAATAGTGACAATATTCATACCGCCGTGTACAGAGGCCGAGGAAATTTATTGAGGCTCAAAGACTTAGCGTTGGCGCATTGAGGAAGCTTTCAAATGGAATGGTAACTCAGATATCGACACTAGACTGAGGCTCAAAATTACGAGATCCGTTGCCAATAGCCCTCGTGTTGCTTCAGAGTGCGCTGTAAATTAAAATCAAATCAAACCATCACCAACAGATCACTAAATGTGATGTTAATACACTGAAGTGCCACTGAATTAGGGATACCTACCTAGTAAACAGTTAGGCTTCCTCTGGCCTTGATAACGGCTGCCACACGACGAGGCATGAATTCAACAAGTTTCTGGAAACATTCCACGGGAATGAATTGCCTAATTTTGGCTAAAGCTGTCCATAATTCAGTAAGGTTCGTTGGTTCTGTATGATGGCCTTTCACGGCTTGTTCCAAAACATCCAAAAAATGCTCAATAGGATTTAAGTCTGGGCTTCTGGGTGGCCAATTTATGGCAGAAAAGTTAGAGGAATGCTCATCCAAACAGCCAGCAGCCAGCCGGAACTTGTGAGAGGTACAGTTCTCTTGCTGGAAAACTCCATTGCCGTGTGGATAACATAACAGAATAAACGGATGAAGGGGATCATCGAGCAACTCTACGTACAGAATTACATTGAAAGGAGGTTGGTACATGCACCAAATATCCCAAACATTACCACGAAAAAACACCCCAGGCCATGATTAAGCCACAATTCCTTTGTACAGTTCCAACCTGACATGTAGGATCCATGGCTTCATGAGCCTGACACCATATTCTCAGCCTCCCATCGGCGTTTATTAGTCGGAATTGAGATTCATTACTCCATACTACTCGTTTCTAGTCCTCTACACTCCAATCTCAGTGTTCTCTTACCCAGACAAGACGTGCAGCCCGACGGCGAGCATTGATCAATGGTACTCTCGCAGGTCGATGATTCCCGAACCCCAAACGGTGAAGCGAGCGTTTGCACAGTCCTTTACTTGACTGTATGACTGACCCGTCATTCAAATGTATGGTAATTTGAGCTAATGTTTGGCTTCGTTGGCTATACGATACGCCTGAACCGTCTCTCACCATGCACTGTCAAAGCAGGCTAATTGTCCTTTGTGATTAGCCTGATCGCTAGTTTTATGTACACCATCCATGTAATTTTGGTATACCCTTGAGACTGCCGACCTTAAAAATTCTAGCTGGCTGATGGTTTCGGAAACTGAATGGCCCAAGCGTCGCGCCCTGCTTTTGTCCCAATCAAGGCAAAAAAAATGGGCGTTTCCCACTGGTTTCCCAAACCATTCAGAACAACCACAGTACCCCCTATTTTGCGCGGCACCTTCCGCCAAAATGATGCGCGTAAAACTGAAAGCCCTTACTACCCCTAATTCGTGGCACTTTCTCTCTTTTGGGTACGGGGGTTAACTGAACTCGCAAAAATTTTGGGGCGAATAACATCAAGCAAATAGTAAAAAAGTTGGGGTCCCCGTTTCCAAAGGATAGGTCCTTTAAAAGTTTGGGTAAATTTAAATTATAAAAACTAAAAAAATGGGTCGATTCGGGCGGTTTCCTTTTATCCTTTTGAGCTTTTTCCCGAAAAAAAAATTTTAAAGATAAAAAAAAAAATATCGATGGGGCAGATTTTGGAGTAATAAAAACTTTTTTTCCATTTTTTTTGTATAACTTAAAATTTTTCCACTTAGACTTAAAACTTAAATTTTAGCTCAACATCTGTTTCGTTGGGGGTGGTTGGGGTAAAACGGAATTGTGTTTAGGGGGTGAAATTTGAAAATCCCCCCTGAACAGAGTTCAGTTATTCCCCATCTTGGTTCGTGGGGCAACTACTACCTCCTCCCTGGCAGAGGGATAAAAAATTTAAAAATATATTCATAAAACAGAGCAACTTCTCTGCCAAAATAAAAAAAACAATTTGTGCGCACTTAGTGTTATGAATGAAGGTTGAATGAATGATGACACGTAAAAAAGGTAAAGCAAGGTTTCTTTGGGACAAAAAACGCCGAAGGCCACCAGCAAAGATCAGGCCTGCGGGGGACTGTGAACTCAAATACCCGGGTTTCCCGATATCGCCTGCTACGGCGGGTCCCGCCAGCCAGGGCCTCGTTGGGGTTGACGGGGTTGCGTAAACAAGATTTCACATGGAAAGGGAAAAAGTCTAGGCGGGGGGGTCGGGGGAACGTGCCGGCCTTTTCCCGCCTCCCCCACCAATCCATCGCCCCGGGTAAAAGTTACCAAGATTCCTTATCGCATGAAAGGCACTCCGTCAGTTGGGCAAAACGGCCATGTTGGCTGGAACACTTTTCGTAAACTTTACTTTTAATCAGTTAGCACCATACAGTTAAATCCTTGTGTATTGTGCATGCAAATCGAGGTTTTGCATAATCAATTTGCGGGGAGAAATTGCTCATGTCTGTTTTATTTCATTTTGTCATCCTCTCTGTTTATTTTACGTTTAGGGGGTGTAGTTGCTGCCTAGTCTACGACCGAGCATCGAAGATTGTGAATAACTGAACTGTGTCAGGGGGGGGGGAGGTGAGTTTACACCTCCTGAACACGTTGAGTTTACTATAATCACCTCCCAAAGATTCAAATTTTGAGCTCAAAATTTAAGTTTAAAAATCTAAGCTTTTGAAACATTTAATGTGATACAAAAAATAGCAGTAAAAATAGTTGTTCGTTACCCAAAGTCTAAAGCGCCATCTATCGACATTTTTTAGATTTATCTTTAAAATTTATTTTTCAAAAATACTTACAAAAGAATAATTTTATCGAAAACCCGCTAACAACGACCCTTTTCTGTTTTTTTAATCATTTGAAATTTTGGACCCCAAACTTTAATGGCAATCTTCGGAAGCGTTTAGGACCCTAAGTTTCCTATTTACTAGTTTGTCTTGATGTGTACTATCACCCCTTAAAGTTTTGCGGCAGAGTTTAGTTACACCCTGTATAATTAAGCGACGCTATGCAGTAAATGATGTGCATAATAAATGTTTTTCGGAAAATACGAGAATTTTAATTAAGTAATTAATGCATTTATTAATATGCATTATAAATATCGTCCTAAATAGAATATGTTCCTGCCAAATTATTTAAAAGAGCAATAGAAAAAACGATGCAAGAAGAAGGTCAATTTTTACAAAATGCCGCTTAGTAAAGTATAAAACAGTTCACACACACACACACAACCACTGTGCCGCTGCACTTTTGTGTGCCTCAAAATTCTCGAAATGTGCCACCAAATTTTTAATTAGTTATATTATACTGTGGGAAAAAATAATATCCGTTTAACCATTTTATAGAAATAAAAACTAAGGGTATATTTATCTTGTTTTTTCGTGAATAGATAGATATAAAAAAAATTTGATTGGGTTCGTAAAATCCATTTGTATACAGAAACATCTGTAACTTTGAATAAAAAGAAAAATTAATTTCGCTCTGCAATAATCGAGATATAATTTCGAAACATTCGGAAGAGTTAAGTAATTCATTTTGGATTAAAATTAAATGTGATTATCCCATAATAGCCAAAAAAGATTTAAAAATATTGCTACAATTTTTTTTATCTTATTAGCGTGAATTCGGATTTTCAGCATTAACAAATATAAAAAGGGAAAAAAGATAGAGCTTTTAAATGCAGATGAAGAAATGAAAGTGACATTATCTCATTTTTACGACCCAATATCAACGAATTTACCAAAACCATCAAGCTCAAATTTAGAATTAAACGTACAGTAAGACCCCGCTTAACGCGCTGTGTCGCGGTTTAGCGCTCTTTTATTTCAACCCGGGGATTCCCCGAAATTGTAGGTTTCAAAATATGTACATAACATATTCGAACACAGTGTAGTTGTGTTTCTTATTTGGTGCGGTGCTGTACGGACACATTTTTATCATTTGAAACATTTGTTGACATTATTGTAAATATAAATTTATATAATACTATAACGATTAATACAGTGACAAATATTATGATCTTTAGTTTTTTTTTATCATGGGTGATAATGAGAAACAATAAAAGAAAGCAACCAGAAAAAGCATTTCACTGGAAACTAAAATGCAAGTGATTAGAAGATTAAATTCTGGTGAACGTCAATCTCAAATTAGAGCTGCATTGAATTTGACAACTTCATCAAGATGTCTTCTTGACAAAAAGGCAGAAAATTGGAAACACAGAACAGACTGAATGATCTGACTGACTTAGAATTTTATTTGTTTTTATATGTATATATTCGTTTATATTGTTTTTATTTTTGTAAAAAATAAATGTTTGGTTTTATTTTTATTAAAAAAAACATAATTATTAAATTTAATACTTAACCAATTTTCTATCCATCTTCCCTAACCCCATTATTTACATGTTGAAATAGCCTCGTTTAGCGCTGTTTCGCATTACGCTCTACTTTGATGAACGTATCCCCCGCGTTAAGCGGGGTCTTACTGTATTCTTATAATTATTTACTCAATAGACCTTTTGTGGTCTTTGTATTTCATATTATTTTATTTAAAATTCAAAATATTGTTATCATAAACTACTTTTCATAGTGTGTGTATTACATATAAGTAAAATTGTTTTGAACTTATTTTGTTGCTAGTGGGCTGTCAAATTTTGAAATTGTTAAAAGTGTACCGCAACAACAACAACAAAGATTAAGAATCACCATAGTATAAAATGAGATAGCACATAAACTAAAATTTTGTTCTAATGTATAATGTGTGAAGACTATTTTAGAAATTCTAGCTATCCCTAGAAATCTATGCTTTAAATTTCCCTAGGTTTGTACGAAATTTTCTATTCCATAATCCTTTTATAAAGAAAAAGATGCATTGGAAGACATCTACTTTTCTACATCCCGACAAATTGTGCCATAAAACTTTGTTCTTTCTCTGCTAACTGGGCCGACAAACAAAAATGGAAGTCTCTTAATAACCGGGCAGCTCGTAAATCCCGCTTTCGACGCTCATAAAACTCTCGCAGGTGAATTGGAAGTTAAATGGTTAGTGTGTGGGCGACGGTAAAGAGAAAATATTCGCTGTTTACACGTCCCCACGTACTTAGTAGCGTATACCTGGACATGAGTTATGTGTCTCAAGATTCTTCGCTTGGCCGATGCTTAGAGGTAAGCTTTAGATAAGCAGCAAATTGCATTCCTTTTAATAATTCATCTGCACAGAATTTATTGAGGTAGTTAAGCATTAGGATTTAATCTGGTCAATTTATTTTGTATTATTCTCTTCTGCCATTCAAAACATTTAGAATTAGCCGCATATACTTATTTAATTCAAGAATCCTCTCATAAGCGAAACATAACCTAGAATACAAGTTTTAGTTAATTACTAGCTTCGTTTCGATAAGTTAAATAAAAATTCTAAGAAATGTAACTTAACTTGGACCCTTGATCTTGTGGAAGTTGTTGTTACTTTCATTACATGTAAAATACGTCTATTTAATTCCATGACTGGAACTAGTCCGGTTCAGTTCAGTACAATGATAACACTGCAAATCTGGAGACTTGGCCAACGCCTATTTGGATTAGTTTCTTAAATTAGATTGCAACGTACAGCTAATGATTGCACTGTACATTAGTAGACTTAGTTATCGCCTTCTGCTTCAACAGAAATTGATGAAAATAGAGTATTGAGAACTAGTACAATGAAACGAGTCATAAAGGTCAAGTTTACAGTTAATAATCCTCAAAATAATCACTTTCAGTACTAATTCTATTACAGCTTTTGTCATAAATGATCCAAGCAGCAGAAGTGCCCTCTAGTGACTACGAATTTTTAGGAGGCCAGGTGAGGAAATAATGTAGTCGCTTTGAATAACTATCCATGTACTTCACTTTTGACACAATATGTGTTGTCTATGCGTGACACCTAACTTAAATTAATGAATAACTGTTTCAACAAAGGGAGACTTTACTGAACTTCAAATTTACCACCTTTTATTAAATATTTATCATCCAACGCTCTATAATACACTACTGTGCAGGGCTTTATTGACAGTTTAGTAAGATAAAACAAATTCTTCGATTCAAACAATTATTCGAAAACAATTCTAAGTCACCTTTGGGGCCATCCGGCCTTGAGCATGTGGCCAGCGTGTCATGAGTTAGAGGGATGACGCATGTTAAATCTATCGGGGCTCTAAGTCCTCCTTTGATGAGGTGTGGTAGTTAGGAGAAGTTGGTGCTGTCCTCATCACTTGACCTCTGTTTGAAATTACGAGGTATGTCGACAATTGCCCTCGTCTTGCTTTTTAACGTGACGTTAGTAAACCCTCTCTCACTTTCGATCCCATTACTTGTTTTAATGGTGATTGGACTTCTAGAATGTTTGTTGGGCCACAATCGAATACATAAGATTATTTAAATACCATATTTGAAAGATTTGACTCGTTTTTAGTTTATGAAAGCAAGAAATAATAAAAATATAAATAAAATATTTCAGTATCGCCATCTTCCTTTACCGTGGTTTTGAAAATGCAATATTGCGTCTACAATATCTACAGGTTTTTGATTCAATGGTCTTAGGAAAGATTTCAGGGCATTCGTTAACTTCTGTGAGAGTAAATCAACACATCATTCTTCATTTTAAAGAAAACTATAATGGAGGTTTTCCATAGCTTTCTACTATGGCACTATAGTTTCATACTATGGCAAGTGAACAAAAGAACAGAAGTTTAGACCAGCTAACATTCCGTATAGCATTAGCTCATCAGCTAATACACGGATATTCCGCAAGAAGAAAAGTACGCCCTGCTAGCTTCCAAGCAAAGAAGTGTATAGTTCCAGAAGATGTGCGCTTAGCCAGTGTGGGTAATCATATGCCAAAGATGGTTTCCAATCTTAGACGATGTAGGAAATGCAGCAGAAAGGGACAAGAACACCCGCTACATGTGTGCAGAATGTGATGTCCCCTTGTGCATTGCAACATGCTTCTCGTCGTTTCAAGGCAAATAATCACCATTCAATTTAATTTTTTTTAATGGGAATTATTATATTTTTTTAATTATATTTGAATGTAATTGGAATATAATTTGAATGTAATTATATTTGAATGTGTGGGAAGTATTCTTCCCACCCCTAATATTTAAATGTAAACATAAAATTTGGCAAAATAAAATAAATGCTATTGTTTTACTGTTAATAAAACATAAAAAAACTGCGAGAAATTCGAAAGAGAAATAAATGTGCCGCAAAAGGGTTCAGCGACTTTTTAGCAACTTTTGAAGAAGTATCTGCGACATTTGAAAGAAGGGTTGGTAACCATGGTAAATTCGCATATCATTTGTGGTGATATTAGCTGAGTTGCATGTTTGCTCTTACCATTTGTGAAATTCCTTTTCTTTGATATGGAAATGTAAATAGAGCCGTAAAAATAAGTGATAATATATTTTTAGTGATCCGACATGTAGTGTCAATCATATTAGTAATCAGCTAAAAAATATAAAATTATGCCTTTAGTTGTCCATAAAGTTCTAAAGGTTAGCAACCGCTTTGGTCTATAGCTTTCCATTTATTGATTAAAGGAACATTGAAAACAAAAAGAGAGAGAACCATGTTTTGTTTTACTGCAACATTAATTACACATGGTTGCATCGCTTGTACTCAACTAATAAACGAAGGAAAGATCTGGTGCTGGATTTCGTTTCATACTTTTTCCTAAAGTTAGTAACGTAAAAAAACGATAAATTAAGAGGACACAGTACGATTCAATTGACAAAAATCAGTCAAAAAATCAAATCTAATTTTTTTAGTCTAAATTATTCTTTATATACTTTTCTATAACCTCACAAAATTTGAAAGCTCTAAACTTAAGAAACGCAGAATTATGTTAGCTTTTACATTCGTTTTTATTCACATGCCTATGACAAATCAAAACTTTAAACTTTCTCAGAAAGATAAAATAACTATTTCTCTTCATTTGAAATACTAAGACTTTTTTTCTATTGGGTCTAATGCTTTGAATTTTTTTTTTTACCTATTGCTAATAGTAACAAAAGTTGGTATGCATTTATGAGTCAAAGCAATACTTATTTTTAAAAAACAATTGAACTCAGAATTTATACATTTTTTAAGGAATTTTCAATAAGCATTCATAAAAAGAAGTATTGTACGAATCCAATCATGTTATCGCAAAACCCATACCAAATTTTGTATATACATAGTTTGACGCACTTTTAAATCAAATTTGATGCGTGCATGTAATTTTTTGTAGGAGCAGCATTTTAAAATCACTTAATAAGTTTCAAGCTTTTCCCTTTTAAAATTAAATGGTTAGCTTTTTATGAAATTTTGACCATAAAATCTGTTTTATATCATACATACACATAGGAGGCAACCAAAAAAAGTTATGAAAATCATTAAATTAAAAAATTTTGTGTAAATGTACTATGTACCCTTAAAAATAAAGAAAGATTATTCTCTCATAATTCTTAAAAAGATCCTTCCCATCAGATGCACAGGCTTCATCAAAAGACAGATGACACTAAAAGTATGCCGACTACGAAGTAAGTGACAGCAGGTGTCAATAAAATGAGCCTGTAATGTGAGTAATGCCATTCTTTAGTGGCGGGGAGGAAACGACTGCAATCATTTAATGACATTCTCATGCAACGACGTGATCGGATGCCAAAGACTTAACTTCGAAAAAATAAACAAAACATTTTTCTTGATTGATGTTCTAACAAATATATACAGATAGGAAGACGAAGATTAATTAGTAAAAAGAGAAAATAATCAAATGTGATTGAAAAACAACCTTAAAAAAGAACAATGTTTCTAATCTTGTCTATTTTTACATATATCGTTTATTATTATTGTACTCAAGATATATTTAATAAAAATTGAAGAGAGATGAATCATTTTTTTTCATTCAAAAATGCAAATTAAATTTAAACGAAGCATTGAACATAAAAAAATAAAGAAAAAAATGTTTGCTATTGTAATATTTTTGAATAAAATTACGATTTAAGAACTACAATAGTGTACTAATAAGAATCAAAATATTTTTGTATAGAATACTGGACACAATAATTTTTCGAAATTACTAATTGAATTCATTCACTGACATTGCACGTTCATGCTTCTGTAGAATACACCCGTGTTCAGAATTCAGATAATATTTTCAGTTTTGATTATCTTTTAGAAGTACAGAAAAAAATCATAATGCAAAAATCATAATGAAAAATTCATAATGAAAATCAGAAAAAAATCATAATGCAAAAAATCGTAATAAAAAATCAGAAAAAATCATAATGAAAATGGGTATGTGCGTAGGTTGATATAGTACAAAACAAATCTTAATATCATGCAGCAGCTGTAGCAAAGTGAAAAAATTACCACTTACGGTAATAAAGCTTTTCCGGTTATGGCGGCTAAATACACAGCCGACATGCACATTTGTGCTTATACTATCGATACTAAAATTTTGCATAATTGTTTCGAAGCATTTTTTTTATTTATTTAATCCTTCTTTCTATACTTCTCAAAAAATTTAACTAGGTAAGCTAATTAATTCTCTTAATTTTAAACAACAGTGTGCTTTTGATTTTTATTCATTCAATTCCTAGTATTAGTTCCCACACTCTCTAAACATATTTGTACATCTTGTTCCCCAATTTTCAATCGTTAATAAAATGCTTTTATTCATCCACTCAAGTTCAAATACATTTTTTTAAACTTGTAGTGGATGACACTTAATGTTAATACAATTTTTTTTTTCAAATATTATAAGTCATTAATTAAATTTTATTAATTTTAATTTTATATGGGAAAAAAATTCTCTTAAATTTTTCCTTAAAAAAATCAAACGGTTAGCTTTTTGTGGTATTTTGATCACATATAACTGTTTAACATATAAAACATAACTGTTTAATATATGATATATATACGTAGAATCGAGCCAATATGAGTGCAATTTACCACCAAACGCAGCTACGGTACTGCTGAACGAAAAATGCTACCATTAAGACTATCATGGACATCAACACTATATAAGATGGAAGGTAGTACTATAGAATATGCAGTAATATATCTAGGACGAAACCTCTTCGCAGAAGGCCAAGCATATATCACCTTGAGTTGTGTGACGTCATTAAATGGACCATTAATTGAAGAACTAGACTGCTCGAAACTCACTGGAAAGGTTCCTTGCAATAATGAAGTAATGCTAGAGATGGATAGAAAGATAAATTATAGACTACCATCAGAGTCATAAATTAGAAACGGGGGGAAAAATAGAAGGCGAATAAATATAAACAAACAAACAAAAAATAGTCCAACACCATATATAGAAAGGAAAACGGAAAATTGCAAGGAAAATCGCTTTCTATTTTATCACTTAATACTGTGATTCTGTCATGCGTATATACATATTTATATTAATTATAATTATTTAATAAAAAGTAACTAAAGTAATTTTTTTCTCTGTAGTAATTTCCTAAGTAGGAATTGACTATTTTTTTACGTTACTTATTTTATTCTAACTTCAAAAAAATTGAATTCAAAGCAAAGTTTGAAGTTGAGGAAAAAAAATTAATTTTTGAATTTTTATTCCTTATTTTGTATCTAATATCGGATGGCGTTTCGCTTTAAAAAAATTATCAAGCAAAAAAACTGCTTCTTGAGAGAAATGGATGTCTTGATATTACATATTTACAAAAAGGATATTAAACGTAGAAATTTTGTAAGAAGAAAATTAGGAATTTCATCATAAAATTCTTAAAATTTTTGTTTTTAACTAAATGCTGAAAATGTTAGTTAAAATTTGAAATTGTTCACTATTTCAGGTATTTAAATGAAGTTTCAAATGTGCAAACTGTTTTATTATTTTACATACTGATTACACTTTTCTATTACGAGATCCATATGTTATTCGTCTGTTATCTTAAATTGTTTCATTGTTGAGCTTAACACTATGTCTAAAGTTGCAATTATCTCTCTGCATCAGGGGTGGGCAGACTTTTCCATGGTATGTGGGCTACTTCTAATGTTTTTAAGCTGTTGCGGTCCACCCTGTAGCGTATTCTGTAGTAAAACTGCATGGCATTGTACCCTCTTTTAAAATACAGTAGATTACTATTTTTACTACAAAAACACAAAATTTCAATTGAATGCTGGAACAACTATGAGTGACTATTAGACTATGGAGCTTTGACGTATTCAATTAAGCAAGCAGGGAACATACGTTAGCCAATGAATCTGAAACCGACGTGTTGTTCGCTGCTGAATCCCCCGCCATCGCAGGACAGGACAACAATCCCGTAGAAGCGCGAGATATGCGATGATGTCTCAAGAGCCAAACCCGTGCTAACGCGGGAAAAGCTGATCATCAACATTTATTCGTCCCTTCAATCGGTGTATGGGGAAAAATTCATTTATTCGACTAGCATCGCAGTGATCGCTTTTTCCCCTACAGCAGCAGTGGACGTGTAAAACGTCACCGTGCGTTTCCATTGAAGTTATATGTGTCGTCTACATATTCATCGAATCATTTGCTTAAGAAAACAACACAGTCGCATTGATAGGTGAAAAACCTATTCTCCAGTATAGGTGGCGTCGATGTGTGATACCCCCCGAACCGGGGGTACCATCTCTTCCTCTACGCGACCTAGATTTGTAGGAAAAAATGATTAATCACTCGAGTTAGCCATAATTAACTATTTTATTATTATTCCAATATATTGATCCAAACAACACAAGTCTTACTACAGCGATGTAATCAGGAGTGGTATAACGTAATTATAAATTCTAAGTAAATAGCGCTTGAAATCCTAGCCACTATCTTTATGAGGTTATCCTAAGAATCTTTATCTACCTTAGATTCCTTAACATGCTAAAGCCCGTTCTATAATTACGCTTCTATATTTAATGTCTTACCATCAGCTCAAGGCGAGCAGGCTTTCTTTCTCCTTCCATTCTACTCCACCATTCTACCACGCAAATACTAAAGCTTCATTATATATCTATTAACTATAATCTGTATATCGCGGTTTCTTCTTGAGAGAGGATTGGATATGAAATAACTCAATTCTGGTGCCAAAGATTCCTCAAGAGGATTAGTGTGAAAATCCAATAAAACCCCGTCACAGATGTTTCATTAATATGTTTCTTTTAGTATGTGAGTCTTGGATCTTAGTAAAGGCAGTCACCACAAAATGTTTCGGTGGTCCACCAGTCAATCGCGATGAACTTAATGCTCTCTCTGTTCTATATTATAGGGATTTGCTTACTTTTACTCATAACCTTTTACTCAGGTCTTTGTTATCTACCTCTACATAACCAATCTATCTATAGATCTTTAAATGTTTCAATTATCTTAGAACATTAAACGTTTCGACGCATTCCAAACAACAACGCTAAACTTCTAAATCGCATAAAGAGTATCCGAAAAAGTCGTTTGCTTCCAAACGATCGTCGTGATAACGGAGAGTGTAAAAATCGTCTGCGGAATGCCCAGGAAGCACATTAAGGTTCTGCGGGCCATTACCCATAGATCTATCAATAGGCTATATGCTGATGCTTTTTCACAAAGTTCCTTTTTTTTTTTTGTCGCGGGAAGCTTATTTTTTATATCTTTTTTTTTCTTCTTTTTATACCAGACTTATGGTAAGTATTTAAGAAAAAATCCGGTGCTCTACCAACAACGATGTGTTTCTACACAGTAAAAAAAAAGTTAATGCGCATCAAAACTTTGTTTTTGTAATAATCTATTTTTATTTTGTAACTACTCAAAATTGTTCATTATTTCGAGTTAAAATGCCTAAAGTTTTAAAGTTTTAGACAACAATTTGATGTTGAATTTTCAATATACCATGTGAACAATTTTGTAGATTAAATAAATATTTCGGAAATATAACTCTATATTCTAAATTATTTTAAATTTTAACTAACTTAAAAATTGCTGAAAATTATCAATTTTATTCCTCTAAAAAGTGTATAGATGAATTGAAGGAAGGAAAAAAGGATTAAAAGATCAACAGTCTTAAACGCTAAGTCAACAAACTGTTCTGAAATTAAAATACGAAAAAAAGTTTTCTTAATTTTGCATTTACGTTGCGCACAAATGAATTATAGTACTTTCTCTCGTTTGCTATTGTGTATATTTTTATTTAGTATTTAGTTTCTTCTCTCTTTATCTTTCCTTTTTTTTATTATTTTTTTCCACGGGAGTAAAATAAAATACTCAAACAAAGACTAAATAAATACATATTTATAAAAGAGCAAAATACACAAGAATAAAAACTCTGGTCCATAGGTATTATACTATCGACCAATTCCGTTAAATGAAAAAACGTCGCCAAATGCCACTATACGCAGCCAATCATGGAAAACCATTCCCACACATTTTCAAACACAATAAAAATAAAATGGCGATATCTTTTAAGTTGGTGAAATTGGTCGACGAAAAAACACGGAAGTACCCAAACTCCTTTTAATCAATGTGATGTAAAATATATTTCTATGCTTATCAAATGAGACCACAAAAGAAACAATTCAATTCCAACTTGGTATTAATTATTTCAATAAATCAAAAATTAGTTCCAATTTGTATTTATTCCAATTTTTATATTATGTACCTTATTTAAAAACAAATAAAGATTTTATGAAATTTTTTAAGGAAATATAAATATGCTATGGTTTAAATTTACTTTTTATTACAAACTCCATAATCTCTGAGAATAATAATAAAAGATGTAGGAAAAATAACCTTAAATTAATCAATATAACTAATAGTTTCTCAAAATAGATAAATTAAATTTCTAATCTTTCGAAACTGTTTCGAAGTTTTGAAGCATATTCTAGATGCAAGTCTTTGTTGGGCCACTCGTCTTTGTTCCAAGTAACATCGGAAGGAACATACCCACCTTTCATTCACCATTATTGAATAGTCAAAGGCCATATTCATGGAATCCTATATTCTTGTCTTGAATAGAAATAATCGATATTTTGAGTACGCCTTTATCCTTTGTCTCCTCAGTTCTAGAGATGGTAGAGAATGTCTAGTGAAAAATTTTGCAACACTTGAACGGTGAATGAATACGACGGGCAAATAATGGGAGTTTAATTTTGGAAAATGTTTGAAAGTTCTTCAAGTAAGCGATGATAGGAAGAGATGAGTTGAATCCTTGACTGAATAGCAGACTAACGCATTTTAAGAAACTTTTAGTTCGAAAGAAGTTTTGAAAAATTCGAAAGTATGGTTGTAATCATTTTGGAGAACAGATCAATGATTTAATTGTTTTTTTCTAAGAGAAAGAATGCTTCGAGTATTTAAAAATGCATCATTTTCATTTTATTTGTAAGTTTTCTGCTGATTGAACGTCAAAATGATTAGAGCACTGAATGAGCTCAATTCATGTGACGTCATAGTCACATGATAATGATAAGCACGTGTTTCTAGCCAATTAGTTCAAACTCTCATGTGACGTCAGAGTCACACGATAAAAGCAATCATGTGGTTACAGCTAATCAGTTAATGTCCTTCGTTGTGTTGATAACTTTTGATCTTTTCAGAAGCTTTCTCTTAAAAAATACAAATGTCAACAACAATAATGCACACAGGTAAACAAAATGCATTTTAAAAAATGCATGCATAAAAATAAGATTTTTTTAATTTTAAAATCTTTTGAAAAAATTTATTTTTTATAAAATATGACATTTTATCCAACTTTTACAATAGAACAACAAATACAGTTAGTTTGATGTCTGTTTTGAAATCAATGGAGAACACGTGTTTGTCTTTATCGTGTGACCGTCATGAATTGAGCCCATTATAATCCAAGATACCTTATTTTAATGATTCAAAGCCTAATGTTTGATGTGGTAACTATGCATTGTTGTTTATGAAAGCTATAATACTGTAAGAAAATCATGCAAATTGAACGAAACTCGAAGAAAAAGTAGAATATATTAAGACATGCAAAAAGATTAAAATTACCAAACAATAATTCAGGATGGGCTGCGAAACATACTCCTAGACTTCCTAAACAGCCCATATAAAAATCACTATAAAGGTGCGTTGAAATTGTGTACTTCAACGAGTAATGACTGTTAATGATTAATTGGAAGTCATTGTGTTTCACAAAGCGCAAGAATCCCATACGAACAACTAACGAAATTCGATAGTTGTGCCATGATCAGCCTAGGTGGGGATGGACTTTCGTATCGTGTAGTCGCCCATTCGCACGAAGCATAATGCCACAACATTGATGTGTGTGGGTAAGAGATAAACTAGGCAAACTTGGTGCGTCGAAACATAGGCAGTAGGTCAGGAAACGTCATGGTACAACAGACACCTTATCCGCAAGCTGGTGACGGATCATACAACACCTCCCGTGCGTTGGTACTACATTGGAACCTGACTTTCAGTTTTCATTTTTTTCTATTATGGTTCTTTGGTATCTGATGCGCAATAGGCTGAAATTCAGAGATTCATCTGCGCATGATTCCTTGAACGCTAAGCCGCCAAAACCTCAACCTATAATGAACCCACCAGAACAGTCAACGGTATGCCGGTTAGCACAGGGTCGTTTTTAATCTCCCCGGAGCCCTAGGCACTTCAAACTGTTTCGTAGCCTCCTCACCACCACCACTATTTCCAGAGCACCCCATCCTTCAGATTTAATCTTGCTAGTTCTGGTTCGGAAAGGATTTTCTCTTATCTCTCTTACTCTTTTCCCTTTCTTTGTTTTTGCTCTTTGGAGAATCTTCCCATTATCCACTCCTATGGACCAACCGTGTCCTCAATTGGCAACCGTCAGCCGTAAGGTAAAGATAATGGCATGCTTTGGCTATTGTTGTTCATTTCTTACCTTACGATATCTCGGACCACCCACCGACCTTTTTGCAAATTAGTGAAAATTAATGAAATCGTTTGCAACTACAATATACAGTATATGTTAGTGTATGAACTGTTTTAACTTTTAATTATCTTCTTATTCATCTCTTATCGCTTTAATACCTTTTACTTTAAGACATCCTTATTTTTTGTAGAGTCACTGTCATTGTACATATATAACAAAGGTTTTTTTCGAGCTTTGATCACTGAAAAATCATTAATAACATCATTGTAATCAATTTCCATTGTAATATCGTTTTAAGGGCATAGCAATATCAAACTTCTTAAGCTTTTCATTTTCTGTAGTAGAACTCATTTCAATCGTTATTCTCTTAAGGACAGAAATACTTCTCTCACGCCTCGCTAGGTGATGGTACGTTTGCTGTAATTTTAATTTTTTCCTTTTTTTCCGCCCTCTAATTTTTGCGCCCCCAAATCTTTAGCACCCAAGGCCCGTGCCTAAGCAGAAAAGCGGCCCTGGGTTAGCAATAAGATGCTTTCACATAAAAGTACACCTTCAATTTGAACTGTATAAGATGGATGTGTATTCTACAAACATTATAGAGGTGAACGTCATCTCTCGAACGGTGTTATTCAGCGTTTTCATGGAGCGAATGCATGTCGTTGTGGTCTGGAGAGCAATTGGATATCATGGAAGGTCCTATCTACTCTAAACTCGCGAGATCCTAAACAGTGGGGAAAATATCAGTCAAATTGTGGAATCTTCTTTTGTAACTCATTCCTGGAGTTATATTTCAGCAAAGACAATCCCCCCACAGGTTTCTCATAATCTAAGAGCATTCTTCTGTGCGCAACAGATTTCACTTCTTTCATTGGACCTGCACGTTTCCCACCAAAAATTCCTGTGTCTTATATATCAAATTTTTCGTGAGAAATTTCTAAAAATATAGAACTTATACATGGGATAGAATGAGTTTTGAAACTCACAGAAGATATAAATTTATTTATCAGTTTATGTAAGAGGGTTCGAGGAAGAAGCAGACATGATCTTAACAAGTAATATAAATAAAAAATTTAAGTCAATTCCTACTTAGATCAACACAGAAAATTTTTATTTTAGCTACTTTTTATTAACGAGTTACAATTAATACAAATATGTATATACATAGGACATAATCGCAACATTAAGTGGTCATTAATTTTTATTAATTATCATTAAAATATCGTACTGTCATCCAAAATAATCGTGCACATAAAATTTCAGTTCAACTGAATGATTTAAAACGTAAGAAAAAAACCTTTTCAAGTTTTGACACGTCGCCAAAAGGGTCGCTAAGTCACCAAAAATGATGCCAACGTGGCTATATTTGTAATTCTTTAAATAATTAGTTTTAATCAATTAATTTTTATTACTTATAATTAAATTATTGTATTGTCATCCAAAATAATCATGTAAATAAAATTTCAGCTCAATGGAGAACTTTAAAATGTATTTTATTAACGATTGAAAATTCCACCAAGATAAATAAATAAATATATATAGAGAGAGAGAGAATGAGCTAATAGTAAGAATTGAAAAATAGCTACTTTTATTCTATCTTTACCACTTTATGAAAATATGCAACTTTATAGCTTAACTCTAGGAGAAATCTGATTTATAAGATTTTTGAATATCACTCAGCTTCAGTCAGAGAATCTTGTGAAAACCCTTCTTGAACCCTGATAGCTCGGTCAGCTTCAATGTTATTTACTTCCTCACCTCCTGATGGATTCTACGACGAATATTAATTTCAGGACGTACGACCTCTCCCAATCGCAGTTCATCTTCTCTTATTCTTAGATTTCACGATTAACTATTAACCCCACATACCCAACATCAGGGTTTAAATGGAAGTTACATTTGCATAAAATAAGTCATCTCTACGTAAGTGGTTTATAAACTAAAACTATAGTTAAAGAATATTTTTCCCAAGAAGATTAGTACAAGAACACGGATAGTACCCTTACAAGTTTTGTTTTGAAAAACAAAAACTATAAGAGACCACTGTGGCATAAAATTTTGGAAAAAGCTTCTAAATATACTTTTTCTTTATTTCATAATGACGAACTATCCACGGTTGTTGTTTTTTTTTCAGAATAAAGGCAAAATTGATTTCAAGTAATTGAAGACATCGAATTTGTTGTCTTTATAAAATCACTTTTATAATAAATTTCCCCCATTAAATTATCAAAAAAAACTTACTCTTTTTTGTTTTAAAGTCCTTTTAAGATTTAAAAAAAGAAAAAGAGATTTTAATCAAAGAAATGTGGTCACTTTTTTTTTATAAGAGATCTGGAGAAATAATGAAATATACTGTTCTAAAAAATTCAAAAGAATATTTTTTCGGAAACTTAAAAGGAAACGCATGTTTTCTTCCAAGTAGCCGATTTTATCAGAGCGAAATACAAAAATTCGAAAATAGCCGATGAAAGAAAGTCGAAGAGCGTGCAACAAATGTACAAGAAAAAAAATGTACAAAAAATAATACTAAAAATAACAAAAATGAGAAGTAGAGGGGTTTTTTTTTTTTTTATATAAAATTAAAAATAATAATAAAAATTATTCAGAAAGAAAATTCTTTATCCTGAAACATTTTTAGTTTGGACATAATGTTTTTATACAATCCTCAAAAAAAAAATTACATTTCTAAGAATTTAAAAAGAAAATTGTGTGTTTACTTTGGTAGAAAAAAATAATTTTTTTATGAAAAATTGTTCTTTCTTTAAATTCTCAGAAATTTCTACTAAGGTTCCAAAAAGTTGTTGTTTTTTTAAATTGTAGTAAGTAATGATATTAAATATCTTATCGGATTTTTTTTTTAATTTTCTAGTTTTTGTATAAATTATTTGATAGCGGAATATGTTATACTGGTTAAATCGTTTGCTGTAATTTTTCAGCTGATAACTGTTTCTGTAACTAATTTGTAAAACAGAATTAGCGAAAATGATTAATTTCATTTGAATAAAACTTTCATTTCTGAATTTTTTTTCAAATTAGCACAGTATATATTTTTTTAAATGTTAAAAACCCTTTTTAAAAGGACTTAATGATTGCGGTGGAACACCATAACAATGGATAAATATTTTATCTCATTATATATATAAATCTCTCTATATATATTGGAGAAAAGAAACCCACTCACTGCCCATTACGATATCTCCAGAACTATTAGATCTACAGGCTTGAAATTCGTTAAATCTTTTTTTTTTTAATAGAATCCGCTTAAGGGGCGGTTAATTCCCAAGGGAAGGTGGCGAAAATTAAAAGGCTTAATTCACGTTTATCCTTAAGCCCAAACAGCTGTAAATTTGGCAAGCATGTTTCTTTTGACATGTAAAGATCAACTAAGAACTTGTTTTACTGAAATTGACACCCAAAGGGGAAGGGGCGTAAAAGATAAATTTTCTTCCGTTTAAATTTCAAGTCCTGAACTTTTTAAATCAAGAAGAATGTGTATCTGGGAAATCTGTAAGAATTACTTGAAAACAATTGTGGAAGTTTAATGCTAGAACTTACATATCGATAACTTAAAAAAGAACGATATATATTCATACAATATCACAAAATACCCAGAAAAGTGGGTGAGTAACACCGAGTATTATTATATTTATAAGAATAATTTATTATAGTAACAAGCATAGGATTTCAAGATTACAGAAAAACTTAGACATTTTTATAACCAAACATATACAAATTACCCCGAACTTACGCGATAGGTGGAATTAAGGGATAACTGCGCAAGTCGGGGTATGATTTCGCATTTAAATACCTATAAATTATTTTTAGTTGCGGTTGGAGATGAAAGAAAATAATAATTTAGGGGGAAAAATGCTTAGTAAAACCTTAGATAACACAAATACAAAGTCTCAAACCGAAGTTATTCGGTATAAAAGGTTTCCTAAAAGCTAACAAGTAGTCTGCCTGCACAAAGATTTTTTTTCCCCAAAAAAATTTTTCTTAGAATGCTAATAATTTTTTATATTCATTGTTTTGTTGAAAAAATACGCTTTTCACATTAAAATCTATATTTTCTAAAAAAAATAATAAAATTTGTAAGCCTTTTTCAATTTAACTGAGGCCTTCCAAATTACCAACCGTCATTCGATCTTCTGACTGCTGGGTCTAAGGGCTCAAGTTCTTCAATGTCTTGTTCTTGCTTTTGCATTCCTATAAGCTTATCCATTGTCAGCTAATTGTAGGAATCCAGCAGTGTTTGAACATCATCGCTATCCATTTCTAGCTTCATTTGCCTGGCAAGATCGACAAATTCTTCAATCAAATTAACAATTTAATGCTCTGGCTCTATTACCGCCTGTTTCAGTGATGAAAAAAAAGAAAGACAAATCGACGAGATTTGATAATCGCCTAATTAATTCACATAAGTCGGGAAGCGTAAGTCAGGGTTTTTTGTGTTATCATTTGTAATTTTCCCAAAATAGAGCATTTCTGGAAAAATTGTGTTTAGTAATGATAAAAAAACCCAAAAAATTGCAGGATGCAAGGTATCCAACCCTTAGGAACCGTGATTTTGCAAAACATATAAATGGATAATATTTATGATATTTAGGGGTCACTTAGATTGAAAATGTATATAAAATTGTTTTAAAGAATAGAAATTATTACAATAAAAAATTTTTTAAAAGTGAAATTTTTTGAAAAAAAATGAACATAGAATGACCCTTTTTTCAAAATATTCCCCTTTTTGAAAAAAATGCTTCTATTATAAAAAAAGTTTATGTCTATAGCTAAAACCCTTTGTCAGGGGGCGCAACGGGAAATTTTTTGAAATATATAAATTAAAGTGGGTTTATCCATGTTTTGAAACGGGGGGAGAATTTTAAAAAAAAAACCCCATATTATTTCAATGGGTTGTAACTCTGAAAGTAATGAAAAATTTTTCAAAACTCATAGTTGAGCCTCTGTAGAAGTCGAGCTATATACAGGAAAAAAATTTTTAAAAAATAAAACATTTTTTTAAAAGAGAAATTTTTTTAAAAAAAAGATGATAATTATTTTAAAATATTTATTTAAAAAAATTTTTAAAAAAGTCCTTAAAAAAATTTTATACGTGTATTCAAAATACCAAATATCAAAAATCCATTTTGCCTTTTAAAGACGGCAAAATATCTTAAATTAAAAAAAAATTTTAAATTTAAACATGTAATTGAAGAATATTAAAGTAATAATTTTTCGAGCTCTAAGACAAAGACTGAGATTGCAGCTTATAAACTTAAACCTTATGCACAAATTTTGAGTAATTATTGTCTGTGATTAGACAGTATTTTGCGTTTTAATTTGATTTCACACACACACAAATTTTTGCTATTCCAGGGAAACCAAAGATTTATTTGAGAAATAAGAACTTTTTTCCTTATTCCAAGATGAATGGCACCATTCTGGTCGGAATAATTCCCTTTTGAAATGTATGTAATCATTTGCAGAATCTGGTAACGTTTCCCGTCGGCAAATACTACGGAAACAGGAAAAGAGGGGAAAAATTGTCCATTGAGCAAGTTATGTCGCCGCTACTCGGAATTTCAGAGGAAGGGAATGAAAAATGAGATGTCTCCTTTCCTTTCCGGGGAAGGAAAAAAACGGGAAACGGAATAAATCGGGAGAAGAGCCACGCTTTTTCCTTCTTCTTTCCCGGAAACATTCCAACGGGAGACTACATATCTGGAAACTGGCAAATATTACTTCCTTTTTCAGCCGAGTTCTGGGGAAAAATTCTTTTTATCCCTATTCTTTTTTGCACCAAGAAGAATGTTTGATATTTTGCAGAAAAGTGATGCGCTGATACAAAAAGGAATTTGAATAAGGAATCGATCCAGACAATATTTAGAAATAAATTTTCTCATAAAGATTGATGCACAACGGAGGATTTTTTTTACTTATGTATAAATGCTCATGGTTATTTGTTTGAATGGGGTTCTCTTTACACTCTTACAAAAATAATGATAAATTATATTCACACTGATATTTAAATTTCTAACAGAAAAATTTCAGTTTCATAATTCATCTCTCAAACCGCTTTTTTCGAAAAAATTGTAACAGTCCACCCCAAGCAGAAGCATCCTCTAACGGTGACTGATGTTCAGTTGAGTGAAGAATCAACTGAGGGGAGAATGCGTCTATGAAAAACCATTTACTTTTTTGCCCATTATTTTTGTCCACGATATGTATTGTCTTTATGTAAACTAGCTTAAACTAATAAAAAAAATTATACTAAAGAAGACTTCATTGTACTCAACCCCGAATTTACCTTGTTTAATTTAATATTTAATGTTCAACGCTCTGCATTGTTCTAATTTCCATTATGATTATTTCAATATAAATGTCAGGAGATTAGATATTTTGATAAATTCAAAGAAAGTGGAATACGTGTATAATGTGTATATATGTAAAAATTCCCTCTAGTATCCTTTTTATTAACTCTTTGTACTAATATTCAAACTTTAATTCTTTGGTTTAAAAAAATAACACTGTAATCTTAATCATAATCGGCTAGTCCGAAATCCCTGTCCCGCCCATTCTATCCCATCAGAACTACTATTACGTAATAATCACGCACTTGCACTGCTGGTATAAAAGCAAAAATCTTGTGTAATCGCCCTTTTGGCTGCTTGCCGTCAGCATGTAAACGTCCACGTAAGAATGTAAATAACTGCAGCTCTCTGTCTTTGTGTTGTGTCCGTCAAGATGTCGCTTCTGTTATATGTGTCTGTTTGTGTGTTTTCTAACAAATAGATGTGAAATATAAAAGAGATTGACCAGTTTCGCTATGTGTGTTCAAAATAAAAAGATGAAAAGTTATTTTGAAGATGTTTTCACTAAACCAGATTTGACAACAAACCAACACCGGCCAACACTACTACAATACTTAACGTATATGTACGTATGTATATATATATATATATATATATATATATATAGTATATGAATGAAATAAGAGATACAAGAGAATATCCTACTAAACTAAGATTGGAGAATAACAGAATTTCCAAGAATCTGAAATATTGAGCAATTAAAAAAGTAAAGACAGGAAGGGTCATTCTGGACCTAAAATGGATGACTATAAAGATTTCTAAAGCTATCACTGATTTAGGACAGTGAAACAGGATTAAGCATTCTTTTATGGATCCAACCTTCCCCTTCAGCAGAAATTCTCGACATAAGAGAAAAACAGAACCCTATTGAAAATTAGGCTTATATCTACACGAGGGATAAGGATAAAATAATAAAAATAAAAAGAATGTATGAATATTGAAAATAGGTTTTCACACGAGAGATAATTACAAAAAGAAAATTTCAAAAAATTAAGAAGAAAAACAAAGAGCTTATTTATATTTGTGCTAACCAATAAATTTTTAAGATGATATGTCCAAGACACTGATCTTACGCGTGATATGACGTGTTGAAGTAGAGAATTAAAAAACAGGCACCACCTAGATTTTTTTTGTAACTAAAATAAGTGTAAGGTAGATTAAAAAATAAAGACTAAAATAATTTTGAAAACTAAATTTAACTGGATTGTTGTAATCCAGGCAATATTGACAGAATTTTTTATAACTCTATCATGTTTTAATTCAATAACGTTTATTTTTTAATGAATATTTCATTTTGCTCCATCTTTTTGCTCTTCTTGAGAGATTATGGTACTTCCTTGCTTCTTAAACCCTATTTATTTTTCTAATAATTTTCTTATTTTTCTTGTTTATTTTTCTCTAATTTAAAAAATGTAACTGAGAATTGAATTCGAATGCATTATAAATTTTGTATAGTAATAACTTCCCTTCAAATACCATAAATTATTAATTTTGGTAGAAAAAGTCATCATTTCGCGGAAAGTATAAAATAAAATTCCTGACTAATCTGCATCCTGACTAAACGCATCATTAATTTAAATGTTGTAGTTATTGTAAGATTTGATTTTATTCTCAAATCATGATATACTCATAAATATTTTAAATAAAATTCCTCCTAGTAAAACTTACAAAACCCATTCACTATACGATCAATTAGAAAAAGGTAAAATCACGCTTAGTGAAATTTTGAACGGACTAAATTCATATGACGTCACCATCACATGATAAATGCAATAATGCGTTTCTTGTCTACAGTTCATACGCCTATGTTACCAACTTTTGCTTATTGTAGAAACTTCTTTTTAAAAAATGCACACATATCATTTAACAATAATAACGCTCATAGTAGGTAAACAAAATACACTTGATTTCAAAGTATTCGAATAATATACAAAAAAATTTATTTCTTTTGAAAAACTTTTTGAAGTACATTAATACAATTTTACCAAAGAATCAAATTTGAAGTTGTATCGCAATTTCACAAGTACGACGACAAGTGCAAATCTAATACCAGCTTTAAATTTAAACAGCCATGTTTTTAACGACGGGGTAATTCACGACGGGGTCACGAAAAAGGGCAAACATGTCTCCTCCATTGAACACAATAAAGACATTAAACTCATTGTACAAGTTGCTCTATTAGTAAAATTTCAAACTTTATAATTGGGTTAAGATGTTTAAATGTTATGGAGAAAAATTTTCATCAAAAACATTTTAGAATTATTAAAAAAGTTTTATTTTAGGCATCTAGTTTTAAATAAAATTCATTTTGTATATTATTTATGTATATATATATAATTATTGTTTATAATTTACGAAGTTTCTGCAAAAAGAAAAAGTTGGCAACAAAAAAGTGTATGAACTGATTAGCTGAAAACACATGATTGCTTTTATCGTGTGACTATGACGTGACACGAGTTTTTGAACTGATTGGCTAGAAACACGTGGTTGTCATTATCATGTGACTAATGACGTTATATGAATTGAGCCCATTTATTGAATAATTTAAATGAATTTTTAACTATCCTCACTATTATTTGTAACTGAAATGCTTCTCTTACATTCAGATAAAAGTATACAACTGAAATAAATCAAAAAGTAATTAAGGTCTAAAACGAAAGGCTAAAAAACATTATGAATTCTAATTATCATTGAATCTACAATATTTTTACATGAAGGTAATAGAAAAGATCACTCTGAATAGCTTACACTTTTTAAATGAACCTTTTGACTCAATATTTCTTTCAACAAACTTTAAAATTAAAATTTTAATTAAATTATTTTGTGTGAAACAAAATTTTAATACAGTTTTAAAAAAATGTGAAAGATATTTTAAAACGTGATACATAGAACAGAGTATGAATCCCCACGAAAAATATTAATAAACTGTAAGTTGCAATCGAAAATCTCTCTTTCATATAAGCACATTTCAGTCCATTTCTAATTGCTCTGCTCTTCGAACTTTTTCCCAAAATTTTAATTTCCCAGGTTTTAAGGGGTCAAATTACAGGGAAATTTCGAATGGGAAACTTCTGATATCTATCAATGAAACCTGTTCTAATAATAGTGTGTTAATTAAAATGTCTCTTGAACGTCACACGATTTCTAATTTCCTACTGAAAGGATTATTTTATGTCTAGAACTAATATCTACGAAATAGTTTGATAATTGACTCACACACACAAAAAAAATCTGGATATTTATATATGTAGTAAAATACGTTTAAGGTATCCGAATACGTTCGGAACCGTGATTTTAAAAAAGCGAGTAAATGGATAATTTTCATGATATTTGGTGTCATTAGATTAAAAACCATGTATACAATTGTTTTAAGGACATTTTGACAACAGAAATTTTTTTTAAATACAATATTTTGAAAAAAAATTAACTTAGAAAAATTTTTTTTTTCCAAATGTTCTCCTTTTGTGAAAAATCTTCTATTACAATAATATTTTGCCTGTATACAGCTCGGACCTCTGTACAGAGGCTCAACTCGGGGTTTTAAAAGCATATAACTTAAAAAGTGGGTTTATCCATGTTTTACGACAACAGAGGGGGCAATTTTTAAAAAAAAAAGCCCTAGTACTTTGGGGTTTTAACTGAAAATAATGTAATTTTCAAAAAACATAGTTGAGCCTCTGTAAAAAAATCTGAACTATATAAAAGGCCCAAAATTTAAAATAAAACATTTTTTTTAAAAAAGGGGCCAAAAAAAAATTCTAAGTTAAACAACAAAAATAAAATTTAAAAAATTTTCTCAAAATGTCGAAAATAAAATTTTTACATGTTGTCCCCCGTGACCCCGAATATCAAAATTTCCTTTATTTTAAAATCCCGGGTTTCCAAAAAATCAGGTCAAACTGCTTTAAAAATGACAAAAAATTGGTTAAACCCATATACGAGTAAAAACGGACCCGACAAACCATAAATTTTTTTCTGCATTTTTTTTTTCTTAACACGAAACGGGGTTTAAATTTTAAAAGGGTTTCCCCCATCCCGGAATGAACAAAAATATAAGGAAAAAAACCCCGGCGGCGGGGGGGTCTTAAGATAATCGGGAAAAAATTCGTTTTCAAATAAAGATGATAATTTGTACGGCCCAAAATTTTGGCTGGGGAAAAAGGGGTTTTTTAAATTTTCAAAGAAAAATACCCCGAAAATAAGACTCCCCCTTGAAAATTTAAATTTTAGCTCTTGCTCCCCCGTCAATTTTAAAATGAAGAACATCATGAAAAGGGAAAATTTTTAAAATTTCTTGCGCCAACCCTTTTTAAAAGAAAAAAACCAAAAAAAATGGGAGGCATCGAACAATTGGTCGACAATTCGATGCTCAAAAAGACATTGCAAAGAAATATATCTTATGACTTTCCAGAAATTGAACTAATACTCTTTTCTTTTTTTTAATAAAAAAGCTTGAAAATTTTGTATTAAATTTCATTAAGGTTATGTGAATGTTTTTGTTTCATTGATTTTTATTAAATACATGCATATATAGACGTCTATGTTAATAAAATATACCCTAAAAAACTTCGTTTTGTTAAAACATGTTGGTGTTTTTTTTTATTAAAAATATCGTTTAACTCGAAATTTTCTTTGAACGCGAAAAAGTATTTTAGTCCCCTCAAATTCGTGATAAGGCTGTCTTCGGTAATGTTAAAGAATAGAACCAGAATCTGGAACATTTTTTCAGATACAAAAGAAATGAAACATTAATATGATATTCTGGCTTCACTATCCTTTAGAGAGCAGCATTTTTATCATACTTTCCGTTTTTAACCGAGTTTATTCATTTTTTCTAGTATAAAATGTGTTTCGCGTTTTTCTCCTATATCGTAATGTTAAATGGGCTATGCCTTCACTTATTATAACAGAAAAAAAAGTATTCATGGAATATTTTGGCTCATTTTTAAAAACACTATATTGTTAACAGAGGTATGAGTTATAATATTGCAAATTTCAATGGAAAAATTGAGGCATTTTTTCTGTCTGAAAATGTTCTTCGCGTTTAGTTCAAGCTCTCGTACTTTTAATGAAGACAGACTTAAATGATTTTCACTATACTTACAAAAACATGGTAACAATCTCGATGATACAAAAGCACTTCGAATTGTGATTCTAATAATTACAGAATTATTCAATTCACAATGCTGAGGAAATTTCAACGCAAGCTAAATTCTGACAATATGTTAATGTTTGAAGTTGTGGTATTAGTTGCATCCGCACATGATGCATTCAATCAGTTGAAAATTACCTGTTCCGGCGGTTGGTATACCAATTCCATATCATTATTCTACAACTTGCATATTTTAACAGTTTGTTTAATGCAATATCCTCCAAACGCCCGTTCGATCTAAATAAATGGGTTACGTTTCCACATTTCTGCTAAACATTTCCTAGAATTTTGAAACAGTTTTATAGTTATCCTTTCAAGCACTTATTTCTTACAGCTTTTAAACTTATTATTTTAAAACGGTATGTATTATTTCTCGCGTTACTTTAATTTAAAATTACATATCCCCACATTATGTTATAAGATTATTACAATCATTATAATTTTGTTCGCAATATAATTAGTTCATTCATTAAATATATTTTAAACTTTTTCAATAAAGATAGTATGATAGAGAATTTCAAAGAAGCTGCATGAAATGAAACAATTCTGTGGTGTTGATTTCGTTTTGATAAGGAAAGTAGATGGCATATGTATTCATGTGCCAAATGAATTTTCGGAATCGTGGTGCTACATAAATATAAATTGGGGTTTTTAATAATGATTTTTTTTTCTCAGAAGTTTAACGGTATCGAACCCTATCGTGTAATTTAATTATTTTGAAACAAACGTTTTCGGTACACTGCTGTTAAAATGCTTAAAAACAAATATCTTACACGTAAGTGGCTATATTTTACGGAAAACTTTATATACCAACATGGAGTGATTTTGATTTTTAATAAAATATTTATTTCATTTGCTAAATAACATTAAGTCATGTGGCCTTAGAATATTAAAACATATTGCACATACTCTTTTTTTAAAAAAATAATAGGACTTCATTTATACCTATTGATACCTATTTCAGTGATCGCGGTAGCCTAGTGGTCAAGGTATCGGATCGTGGCTGGCTTGTCACGAGTTCAATACCAGTATCATTAAAGACCCGCCGTGTAGGGGAGGCATGCACGTTAAATCTGTCGAGAACTCAAACGCCCTCCCTTTGGAGTGGTGGTTAGGAGAGGGGGTGCCAGCTCAGGTGTCGTCTTTGTCACTTGACAATGGTTCAACGTTACGAGATCCGTCGTCAAAAGACCTCGTGTAGCTGAACAATGTGACGTTAAGGCTGTTTTCGGCAAAAGTACGAGAGCATGAACTATACGCGAAGCATATTTTCAGACAGAAAAATACCTCACACACAAATTTCATGCAAATTTGGAACATTATAACTTATACATCTGTTAACAATATAGTGTTTTTAAAAATTTCAAGATATTCATTGAATACTCCATTTCTCTTTTGAATACGTGCAGGGATAGCTCATTTAACATTACAATAAAGGAAAAAAAAACGCGAAACACATTTCATGCCAGAAAAAATGGATCAACTCGGTTAAAAAGAGAGGTATGGTAAAAAAATGCTACTGTCTAAAGCAGGGGTACTCAAACTTTTTTTCTGCTGGGCTGCATATATATGTCAACTATTTCACGCGGGCCGCATACATATGTCAGCTACTTCACGCGGGTCGCATACATATGTCAGCTATTTCATGCGGGCCGCATACATATGTTAGTTAGTTCACGCGGGCCGCAATATGAGGATACATGGGGAAGGGGAGGGAGAAATGCTTTAAGACCAAGATAACATAGAAAATTTAAAATGTGTAAAGTGATCAAAATATTAAAACTCCTATTTTGCTTTTTTAATTACAGTTATTTTTATATTTTTTTTACTTTAATTTCTAAATTTTTCTAAATTGGAAGCATTTAAAAATCACGCTTTTACAATTTCTGCATCAGTAAACAGTTTCACATATAATTACCAGCAATATAACAACTTCATAGAATGTCTTTGTTGCCGCTGTGATATTATCACTGACAAAACACTTTGTTGCTGTTGCAAAGATTATTTAAGAAAAGCCTATTTTTCCCCTCTTGAAAGAGATTTTCGAGGAAAAGTGACATTGAATGATTCCTATTTATCAGTATTTTTTAAATACAGCATTTTCGAGACAAATCAAACAATTACTGAACCATGTTTGTTTTTCACTGGAAAATAGTCTACCTCCAAAACAGTCTTAAAAATTAGTCCCACTCATAAAATTGTCGCTACTCTACTGTTGTGTCTGTTATCACTAAACGTAACTGCTCCTAACAGAAAAAGAATATCAATTCGTACCCGTACGCACCGACCGCAAAAAGCAAAATTGATACATTTGATTTCTTGACAAAGAATTTCCCAACAAATTTTTAATACAATTCTCTTAAATAAGTAAATTTCTCAGGGCAATGGTTCATGACCGGGCCACTTAAAAAAGCTCGGTGGGCCGCAGGTTGTGTATCGCTGCTCTAAAGGATAGTGAAGACAGAATATTATATTAATTTTTCATTTCTTTTATATCTGAAAAAATGTTCCAAATTCGGGTCCTATTCTTTAACATTGGCCGAAGACAGCCTTAATATTTACTCACTCACTCACTCACTCGCAGACTATTTCAAATTAATGACGTCAAATGGCGTGGAAAGCGTTGAAGTTACTACTTTACTGAATACGTAATTCCAAGAAAATAATGTAACCATCGGAAATAAACAGACACATAATGAGTAATTGTTCACTATATTACATTGTTTTTTCTTAAATATATATATGTAAATTATTGAAAAATAAAATCTTAAACTTTTTTTAGATTATATAAATAAAGTTATGTGCTCTTTAGTTTCAAAAGAAGAATTGTGATAGAATTTCATTTCAAATTTAGTTCTATATATTGTTACGAATTTTGTGTGATGAATACTTAAAATAGTGTAAATAATTTATATCTGAATATGTAATACGTTCATATTACTCTATGTTGCATTTATTTTATGTTAAAATCATAATATTCGTAAGTAACGTCATTCCTTACATTATAATGGCCATTCTATGGAAACTTGGCGACTTGGAGACCACTGTTGGCGAGTTTGTGACCCTATGGATTCTTCTGGAAATTAGAGAAGAAATCCACTAATATGACGACCTATGACGCAAGCAGACTTTTCTGGAAAGATCTGTGAGGCCTGTAAATAGGGAGCAGCTCGCCGAAACTGAGTTAGTCTTGTTTTGACCGTTGCAGTATTGATTTGACCTTGAAGAGTCGACTAGTGATTAGTTATTACTGCGGATGTTGTGTAGTACGAGTGAATGCTTATGAATAAGGCACTGATAGCTGTGCATGAGTGCTGTTGAAGGTGTGAAGACCTTCTGAGAATTATTCTGCGAGTTTTGCTGTGTATCCTGTATTTCAAGGATTGTTTTTAGACAATAAATTTCCACAGCTTCTGATAACTGTCTTGCTGAAACTGATTGTATAAAATCCTCGAACCCCGGTCCACGTAGCAATATTATTTCAAATTTTCAACACTTAAAAAAAGACAATTTCAAGGAAAGTACGAAGTAAGGAAGTACAAAGGAAAGGAAGCAGAGAAATTAAAAAGAATAATCATGAATAAAAATGTGACCCCAAATAGCACATATTCTGCTTTAGATCTATCTATTAAAAGGTTTATTTAAGAGCCATTTCGGTTCTTGACGAAGATAAATGTGCAGTTTAAAAAAATTCGGCATGTAATTTTTAAAAACTTTTTGGATATATATACATTTAAGCTTCATCCAAAAT
>BMAV01001084.1:0-53087 GCA_019973955.1 Trichonephila inaurata madagascariensis
CACACACACACACACACACACACACACACACACATATATATATAAGGTTGTAACAATGGGTTCTCCTTAGGGTCTATCCTCTCTGACTCGGGGTTTCTTCCGTTTAATCAAATTAACAACTTAAGCTAGAACAACCCCAATCCGAACATGAACGTCGCTATCAAGTAGTGAATAAAAAGTAAGGGATATAGAGAATAGGGGTGCTGTGGACAATATTGCTACGCTAATACTACCTGAATTATAGTGCATCCGCTACTTGAGAATGAGAAGTTCTCGGAGTATTTTGGAGTAGAATTAATTCTTACCATTTAGCTTGTCTTGTCTGCATATCACATACTTAGTTCAAACATTTAAATAAATAAGAGTAAATTATTGAAAATACCTGGTTGGAATAATTTCGTGTCCGATTTAATTGCTTCTCCATCCGTGCTGCGTTCGGATCCTCCCAAGAGCTCCAAAAATCCACCTCAACCAACATAAGGATGAAGTACCGCGACAAGGTTGCATTAGTTTTTATATAAATCTTGTAATTTTTTTTAAAAAATCACGAAAATTACTTCGACTGTAATAATATTGCGCTATAATGCTGGAATTAACTATAAAAATAATTGTCATTTTTCTTTTATAAGAAATTATATAAAAAAAAATTTAAATCACTTACATAGAAATGGATATCCTGCATTGAATCCTCTACTGTTTTAGTTTTATTGTTTAATTATATATCTTTTTAGTTAAAGCTGTTTGAATTTCATTCTGTTTTGGATTCAGATAGATCAGTTTCATTTTCATTTTTATTTTAATTCTACCCAATTTTATCAGTTGGTTAGGGCGACTTTTTTTTACTTCGTTGGTTAAGCAATAACTGTAATGAATTTCACCTATATAGTTAAAGAAAGATGGAAACACATGTGTGCCAACTCTTAATTGCTCATTTTTTAGGCCAAGGTTTTCGTATCAATTCACCTGGATCACGATGAATTGTACTTATTAAACAGTTAAAATTTAATTAGTTAAGGAATTTCTCCTTAATTATGTCTAAAGCTCTTATTTATTTATCAAATTATGTGACACAGTTCCTGTTTATATAATTCTTTATAATACATTTTGGGGCATTGCGGATGCTGGATCCGAAGCAACGTCGGATCCGAAGTAATATGAAATAACGACAAATATGTATAACAACAGATATTGCAGTGAATTTATATTTATCAGGGGTTTCATTCAGGAATCTTCTCCTGAACTAATCTCCAATGAATCTTCTCTTTATCTTCTCACCATTAGCAACTTCTGAAAACCTACGTAACAACATCTCCCCTCCCTTATTTACTATAATTCTGCTAAAATGCGATAGTATTCATTTGCATAAACCATGATTCCTTCACAAGGCATTGTTCCCAAATCAAACAACGCCATAAAGTAGCCCAAGAGGTTAGGCCATGCGAAATACGTGTGGGAGCTCTTATTATCTTATTAATGATTATTATACGCAATGTATAATTATATTATACACACACAAACAATGCATAATGTGATAATCCCAAAAGTGTTAAGAACGATTAAAGAGAAATTTGTAGCATGTGAACTTGATTTAACACTTTGAGAGAGATCAATCAAGACACATTTTCCCTTATGGAACACATAAGAAATAATTGCTTTTTTTATTTAATGATTCCTTTTAAAGTTTCGAAACGGATTACAAGATTTAAAAATTGATATCTTTCGCAAAAATAGGATATTTTACAAATGATTAAACACATGTGAGGTAAGGAATTAATTTTATCTAAATTGCGATGTATATCTCTCGAATTCATCAAGTTCATTTTCAATAAAAAAATTTTTTTAGATTTGGATTTTTCCCATTACATTACTGTTACAGACGATGGTGTACATAGAGAATAAATTAAAATTGTTTTTATGTGAGTTTAGTGTTAATATTTATTTTTCAAACGGTTTTCGTGAATAAACATGCATTTTTTATTTATTACTAGCTGGTATACCCGTTCTTCGCACGGGTGAACTGAAAAATTAAACAATACAGATTGAAGGATAAAGAAGTTTTTAATGATTTAATTTTTTATGTGAATTGCAAATTTAACAAAAAAAGCTTTTTGCATATCTCAGCTGAATAATAATAATAATAAAAAAAAACCAGGTTTGTTAAAATTTTAAGTCTGTAAATCTAATAGCTGATAAAAAGGATTTTTTTTTTATTTTTAACTCCCCGTAATTCTCTTGAGGGTCGATTTTTGAAAATACCTTCCTAAGCTGCAAATTTTGCAGCAAATTGAGCTTGCAAATTTTGTGTAATGAACGCTTAAAATAGTGTAAATAATTTATATCTGAAAGTGTAATACGTTAATATTATTTTCTGTTGTATTTATTTTATGTTAAAACTGTAATATTCGCAAGCAACGCCGTTTCTTAAATTATAATGGCGATTCAATGAAAAACATAGCGAAAAGTGGGCGATAGAGTCAAGTTGGCAACTGTCTAGCTACTTTCATAGCTCGAGGTTTATTAGAGCTTTGGGAAAGATTAGACTTACGCTTTTGCGGCATAATTCTTAGTAGGTACTTTTTCTACACTTTCAAAAAATACAGTGGCCGCGGTAGCCGAGTGGTCAAGGTATCGGACCGTGGCTGGCCTTGTCACGAGTTCGAGCCAAGTACCGCTAAAGACCCGCCGTGTAGGGAAGTGATGCACGTTAACCCTTTATCTACCGCATTATGATTTACTGCAGTTTTTTTTTCATGCAATATTTTTTTTTGGATCACTATATTGAAAATTAAGGGATATACATAAACAAAATACTTAACTTTGGGAAATTTAATCCGTTAGAGATAATTAATTAATTAAAGATATTCCACTGTAAAATTAATTATATATACACTGTTCACTTAAAATAAAGAGTCAAATCGTTTTCTAAGGTCCTCTAATTAACATATAAAAAATAAGACACTTAAATTTTGACATTAACTATTTTTTCGGGACAAAAATGACAAAAATATTCGTTGGATGAGACAATTAGAGCAAGTACAGGCTCATTTATGTATTTAAAAGTTTATAATTCAGCTTAAATAACTAATTATTCGCTTCTTATTAGTTCTCATTTTAAATTTCTTTTAATTTCGCAGAATTGGATATCGATAAACCATCTTACACTATTCTTCATTTTTCAAAAAATGTTGATGAGAGTTCGGGATGCGGCTTAGAATCGAATAAATACGGTAATTCACTTAATCCATGTATATACATTCAAGCTATGCGTATGCTTTCGTTTACATTAAAAAGAAAAAAAAACTACTGTTCAGTTACTTTTTAAAAATTTTCAAATATCAAAATCAAAATAAAATTCGCTTATAGGTCACGCATTTAATTCAAAATACTTGACTTTAGTTGCTATTTAAATCAAAGCATGTTTTTTTTTAAAAATAAAACATTATTCATTAAAGTTTCTAATATATATGTATATATACATTTATATACAATGGATGTAAATAAGCCAAAGGACTGTCCTAATCGTAGTGTTTCGCGATGATGCAATGTGTGTCTGTTATTCCGTTTTTATTTTATCTAATTTCCCTTTGTTATTTGCTAGCTAGGTGATAATTTTCATTAAACTTGCCTTTATATTTGACGGATAACTGGCTTCATTGATTAAGATTTGTGTGTGCGAGTGGTCACGCATCTTTCACCCGTGTCAAGTGTATGATTTCTTAACTTGATGGATGTTTGATGCTATTTTAATAAAGATGGCACTAGTGAAATAGACCCGTTCTATGGTATGTAAATAAATATTTTCGTTACGTATTCTATGGAATTTATCATCATTGGTATTATTAAAGAAAGAGTCATTTTGATTAATTATTTATGAATGGAGATTAAAGCGCATTGAATAAAAAATATTTCATTAGAGGGCATGATAATAATTTATTGAAAGTTTATGTTGTGTTTCTTTTCAATTATAGTCATTTTCGCTCAAATTGGGATGTTAAGATTGATATATAACAGTCGCATATCTGTATTCTAATATTCGCTTGGCGAAATGTATTCTGTTAATCAATGTACGACTACAAAAATAAAAAATATAGTATAAAAAAAGATTTTTTTTTTTTTTTTTTAAAAAAAAAAAAAAATTTTTTTTGTTAAATTTTTTTTTTTTTTACTTTTTTATGTAGCCTTTTTTTCTTTCTTAATTTTTGATTCTATTCTTTTTGGGCATAATTTTTTATGTTTCTTTCGCTAATATTTATTTAATAGTTCTTCGTGTCTACTTCTTCCAATCCAAATCGGTTACTTAAGTCAAAATATGTTTTAAAGGTATATTTAAAATTCTCAAATATATTTAAATGCGGTGTATTAAGGAATTATATTGTCTCTGTAAAAACATTTGTAACATTATTTTTTAATATTTGTGTTTTCAAACTATTATGCTACTATATTTGCTACTCAATATCGATTTAAGTTGAATTAAATTTCATTATGTTTAATAGCATTTAAGATCCGGTTAATTTTATTAAATGTATTACATTTTTCTTCGTGAATATTGTAATATAATTAAATAATTTTATGTAGTTATTCATTCTTGCCTTTTTCGGAGAATAAAATGAAGAAAGTGAATTAACAAACATATTTTGTGTATGTATTTTTTTAATAATGTCGTTGTAGAAACTGTGGTTTCGAGACAGAGAGATAGGACTCTTGATCACGATAATGGTCACTATCCCACATGAAATGAGATTTGGAAAGTGTACTGTGTGAAGGAAAAAAGATGAAACATGCCTCTTTTATGGTTATCCTCAATTTTTTCTAATTCATCGGTAAAGGTTGACTAAGTGGCATATATGATAATTTTATGTGATACACCGAAAATATTCGAAGAAATTAAATATGAGCTTATGGATGGCAAATTCAAGATGGAGAAGCTTAGAAAAATATCCTGGGCTGTGTTGGGTCAATCACAATTCTTATTATACTGTAAATCAGTGTTCCCCAGCCTTTTTATCGCTGTGGACCGGCCAACGCTTGATAAATTTACCGCGGCCCGCTGAGGAGGGGGGGGGGACATTGGTTGTTTATATTTTAGATTGTTTTCATTGCAAAATTTTAACTTTATTGTATTTAAACTTTCCTCCAGAATAAAATGCTACTACACACTAAAAATAGGAAAATAAAGGGATTTAACATGGAATATAAAGTGATTTCCTTAAAAAGTCGCATGAACTCTAGAGAAATACACCTCAGTAAATAAAATCAAAATAATTTAATGTTTTTTTGTGTGGCCCGGTTCTACTTTATTAACGAACCGGTACAGGTCCGCAGCCGAGGGGTTGGGGACCACTGCTATAAATCATCTGTCATATCAATTAAGCATAATTTAGTGAAGCTGATAGTTTTATCTATTGATAGCCTTTCCATTGATATAATTACGTTATGTATATATTACTTGATACACATGAAGAACTTAATGAAAGGAAAATGGATGAAATATATATTGAGAGACTGTATTTTTTTTTACAAATTTTTTTGAATAAAAACATTTAAGCAATGTTATTTTGGTTGGGAATAAAAAACTTGGGTTTTCTTGCACGGTTTGAATGGATCCAAATTTTTGTAGAGCAAGTTCGTTCATTTATTTTTATCCTTTTTGTTAGTCTTTTGTTAACGTAAACGTAAAATGAATGATGAAGATTTTAATCAGTCATCTTCTAAATATTCCATAGTTATAACTTCTTTTTGATCTAATTGGAAATGTTTGACACTTTCCCTTGAGACTGGCTTTACTAACACCAAAAATAACTATGCATATGTTTTAAGTAAGCTTGAAATTTTTCTAGCAAAACCTTTTAAAAAATATTTAGAAGTGTAATTAAAGTTAGGGATTTTTTCTTTTTGCTGTAAATTTTTCCAAATATATGAAAAAAAAAACCTCATTAAATTTATATTGTAATTGCTTAACGTGGTTTAGATAAATGGAACAGATGAAGAAAAACAATTACTAATTTGAGTCTAGTTTATGTTAAAAGCAGTGATACGTGAAAAGATCTACGCATGGCGGTGACTTTCTGTTTTTCCGATGTTTAGGTGTTTATTCTATCTATCTGTTTGAAATTGTGTGCAGTCAAGCGTACTTAGCCATCACATTTTATGAAAAAAAAATTGATTCTTTCGAAAAGAGATAAATCTCGCCTTAATTTATTTTTTTGTGTGCCTCTGAAAAAAAAAAACTTTCACTCTTAACTCTTTTTCCTGTTCAGTCATCTTCGTTTCCACTTTCTAATGATTAGTGTGTCATCATTTTTATTTTATTTTTTTACTTGAAATGTCAATTGCTAAATCGGTTTAATGAAAGTAATTCATATTCACTCAGAAAAGTCTCATCTAATAACACCTCACCTAAAAAAAAAACTCAAGCATGCCTTCCTGCTTTTAACTTGAATGTGGGAGGACATTTCTTCTAGATTTTGGAAACCCCCAAATTTCATTGTTAAGAAAGTTTCACTTTTTTGTTCTGCAACGTTTTCTTTTTTAAGCGTCGAAATTTTTTTTCCTATGAGGAATTAAGCTGTAGTTTTTCTTTTTCTAGTAAAGATTAATTTTTTTTTATTGACAGTATCCATTATTTTTATCATGTTATTTTAGTAGCACATTTTATTTCACTTCTTTATATGTTGTGTAGAAGTTTTAAGCCTTTTTGTTCCCGTACAAAATAATTTTTTCTGATTTTATCTAATCGGAAATTTCTTCTCGTAAATATGATATTAACTTAATGTAATGTAGTTTCTGTTTAATATATCAATTTTTTAGAGTGCAAGAGTCATATTCGGGTGGTTACTAGTGTCTAGCGAATCTATCAATTACTAGATTATGTGAGTGTCACTCATTTATGAGCACTAAGGGGATAGATATGGAATTAAAATAATTTGCTTACAGTTTTCAATTTGCAATAATTTTTTGAAAATCAGGGCTATTGAAGCCCTATTGTTTCTTATACTTTCGTTTTTATTTCCAGATGCCTTATTTTTAAGGATTAATAAACGAGGGGGTACCCAAAAGAAACGGAACTTGTATTTTAAAAACTTATTCAATTTTTAAGCACACAAACCTTCAACCTCCCTTCAAAGTACTTTGCACTTGCACTAATACACTATTTTAATATTTTATCCTATTTTTCAGAACATTGTTTATATTCATCTTTTGTGATGCTCCGTTGTTTTTTCTTCGCCTTAGTAACATCAGCAAAACGTTTTCCTTTAACGTTTTTTTTTTTTTTTTTTTAGGGGAAAAAAAAAAAAAAAGGAGCACGGAGCAAGGTCGGCTTAGTATGTAGGGTGCATAATATGTCATACCATTTTTGATCAAGAATTGTCGTACAGACAGGGCTGTGTGAGCAGGGGCATTGTCGAATTCGTTGAAATGAGTTCCAAGTCCGTCTCAACAGTTCCACGATTTCTCCAATGGTCCATCATCGATCCTTGTTGATTTCACGAATTTTTTCAATATGTTCATGTGTTCGGGTCCTAGAAGGACGACCAGAACTAGCTTTATCGTCAATTGACATTTCACCATTTTTGAAACGGGGAAATCACTCAAACGCGTAAGTTTTCCCCAATGAATTGTCCTTGTACGTCGTTTTTAACATTTCAAGAGTTTCTGTTGCACTTGTTCTGAGCAAAAAGTAGAATTTCACCGCAGCTCGCTGTTCACGAAAATCAGCTGTTGCAAAAACGATGATTACACAAAAAAGTTGTAACTGTAAAGTCTGCTGAAACTAGTCCTTACCTTCTTAATTGACGATACTCTACTTACTGAATCAGAATTGTGTTAGTTCTGAGCTCCTAACGGCAAAACAAACTGCTATAAAAAATGCTCATCAAAAAATTAGCTCTGCTTCTTTTAGGTACCTCTTCGTTTATATATGTGTGTGTGTGAAATTATGAAGGTTGTTATACATTTAATGGAATTAGGTCAAAATTTCTGGCAAAAAGTTCCTTAAGTCTTTGCAACCTTGTGTAGAAGTGAGGAGAATGAAATCTAATTCATATGTCGTCTTCGTCTCTTGATTATGTTTCAAAATAGTGCAGCCTATTCCCAAAAGTCCTTATTTAGCTCTAGAGTGATAATTATTTTAACTAACTACCAATCGTTTTTTATTTCAGAAAGACTTACATATTTAATTTAGATAGAAATAATTCACCTCTCCCTCAGTGTTTCGTTTGATTTCTTCTAAAAATGAAATAAAAATAATTCATAACTTAAAGGAAAAATTTTAAAAAATTCAGTTGCATGTATTCTTTAATCACTGGCGTAGCTAGTCATAAGTGGGCCCTGCATCCAAATTTTTTGTGGGCTCTTTTTTGGATCCCCTTAACATTTTACGATTGTTTGCTGACACATTTTGGGGCCCCGTATCATTGATACGGCGGTAGCTACGCTCCTGTCTTTAATATTAAATGATGAAATGCTAACATCTGCTTTCCTTGTGTTTGACCGAGAACTGCTGTCCTAATGATAAACAGTACTTAATAAACTGGGTTAATTGCATAATAAAATGCCTCGTTGATACTTACTATGATTAATATTTCTAGACTAAGATTCTAAGATCAGTGGTCAAGGGAAAAAATCCTTGTAATTAATTGGAAGCTTACTATTTTTGTGCATGAAAAAAATATTAAAGCTGTTTAAATTTACCTCAAATGGTATTCCAGTTATTGGATACGAAGGGAATTTCTTGACTTGTGTGTGTGTCATTTACAGATACTTATAATAAAGCAATTAGTATAATAATAAAACTGATTACGCGAAATATTTCTAAAAGAGAGAGAGGGAAGTGTCTAATGCATATATCAAAATCATTTATTTTATTAAGTACTAATCTAGAGAAATCTGAAAATATTTTAGAAAAAGTATAGAATTAAATGACTGATATGTGTTTACTAGAAGTGAATATATTGCTTATGCATATAATTTGTAAAAAAATTATTTACTTCTTTTTGTTAACCTATTTTTCTATCAATGGTTTTTGTGTGTGTGTTAATGCATATTTCCCTCAAGCTTACTAAGTGTATATACATCAAGCTAGCTAAATTTTATCATACATAAAGAGGATTACTGATAAACCAGGCATATATTACTTGAATTTAAAAAAAAAGAAAAACTTATCAAACTCTTAAAGGAATTTAAAAAAAAAAAAATCCTTATTTTTTTTTTACAAGGATAAGAGCTTTTCTTATTTATTAAACATGGGAAAAAAAGAATACTTTTCTTAAAATGTGCCTCTGCACCGTCACTTATAAAAAATTCCTTTTAAGTTTACTATTACAAATGTGTATTGGGTATAAATGAAAATACTCTCTCCTCTCTTCCTTAACTGTTGAGTATATAACCACTGTTTAGGTAATTATTTACAAACACAATAGTTTATTAGTTATAATTTAATGTTTGTCACATGATCAGTGACAAATGTTGCGATTAGCGTTAGCACGATTCACATGATTCTATTAACATGTACTTCAGTATATTCTTATATTGGTAAATGAAATACTTAGTTCTAAGATTTTATTTTCTGTCTGCGAAAGTTAATTTTTTTTTCAAAATAATTATGCTAAAGGCATTTCGTTTTGTTAAAAAAACAAATACTGAATTATATTACGAGGTTTATAGGGTAAACAAAATCAGATATTTAGAACATCGTAATTTTGAAACTTTCGTAGCAAGTGTTAGAATTATGGGGGTAGATGGTAACCGGTTTATCAAGTCGATACTTAAGAGTTATACTACTTTCTTGCCACATTGCTCTAGAATACAGTTCTTATAGACATCTCGCCGGAATTGGAAAAAGATGTAGTTCTGACATTATCAATTCATGGTTGCTTTGAAACGAATATTAACCCATTTGTTTCGCTTTCTTCCGGTATAAGAAAGTAGTCCATATATAAGAAAAAATATTATTTTTTTACGTAAAAACGTAATGGATGGCGTCATACTGGTTAAAAACGTTCGGTAAGATCGGGATTTTTTTTTATTTATTTAACTGCAGGAATTGAAAATTTTTGTTGTTTCTTCTTACGTTATTGTGACATAGCCTTTCAAAAAGGAATTCTTCACTACATCCCACAAGCGTAAAAGGATATTAATGTTACGGCTTAGAAAACAGTTTATTTTTTTTTCTGATATGTGACAGAAACAAAAATAATACCCTGATGGTATCCACTTCAGAAAAAAGTTCCTTATGCTAAAAACTATTCTACAGCTTAATTTTTTTACCGTATATTTATTAATATTAATACTTATTTCATATTCGTTCCACATCATATACAATTACTCTAATGTTTCGCCATTTCTCTGGTCTACACAGGTCTATTTTCTATTCTTTATTTAAACTGAAAATCTTTAACATCTACAGATAATTAAAAAATAACATTTAATTGATAACTTTCTCGGAAGTCATCAATTAACTGTTAAATGAACTGTTCTAATTCAAACAATATCACTCATAAACTGGAACAATTCTTCTTTCTGTGTGATATTATGTGAACTAGAATTATTCCCTTTTTCCATCTCATGCATTTGAGTAAATTTGAGGGATTAAAACTAGGTCTGTTTGCTTAGGTTTCCCACAAAATATGAAACTCGGAGAAAAAAACATTTGAAGTATGAATGCATAAGAAAAAGTAAAGTTTTCATAAAGTAATGACTGGTCAATAGAGACATAGAAAAATTTAAAAAAAGAGAAAAAGAAAAAAAAAAAAAAAAAGGCTGCGAAGAATAAATACAGGAGGATTGCTTTTTTTTAAACTCACACTCACGCACATCTATGGCGCGAAATTTCCGATATTGGCGTGTTGTGCTGTTGTATTGATTGTCATCTTAAATTGTTACTATTTTATTTAGATATTTAAGTTTCTGACTTAGGTATGTAGATTATTTTTTTTACTAGTTATTTGGTATTGGGACTAAGTTTTAGTATTTTTAGTATTCTTCTTCTAGTTTTATGTTTATAATCTTTAGTATTTATTATATCTTTTATTCTTACACTATTATCTCTTCCTTGCAGCTGAGGTGTTTAGGCAAATATATAGGGGAAGGTGTTGGTTGGCTTTAAAACTGTTCGACCCTACAATCTTAGTTTTTAAGGTAAATATTTTGCTATTATATTACTTTTGACCTATACTGTTTTATATTTCTTCTTATTGCTTTGTAAGATTTATAGCAATTTAGTATATGATTATTTATATATAACTTAAGACTGTCGCAACTCTCTTAGATGGGTGACTAAAAATTGTTATACTGTGATTTAAAAGTGAACTATATTTCTGTATTTGCTATAATTGTCGTGTTAGTATCGCTTGCTTTTTTAATTCATTTATTAAAATCTATAAATGTAGCTCTACTTTTAATTGTATTAATTAATATAAATTAATGTTATAGTTTTCTAAAATTATTGCGCTTCAATACATTTAGCGAGTAACGCGAAATGTATCGATTAATTTTTCTGTATATTTTGCATAAAATAAAATTTACTCCGTCATTTTTAAATTCCATTATTTATTTTTTTCTGTTTTGGTAATGAAAGATTTAAATAACATCAATACCTAATAGTTAAGATATGATTAATTTTGCACAAGAAAAAAATGTGACCGTGTAAACTGGCCTAATTAATCTTCTCACAAATAAACTGAATTAGCTTAAAATCTTTCCCGTCCTTAATCAAAACTAATTTAGTTGAACGTTCTTGAACTACTATTTACAAATGTCATGCATTGAAATTTATAACTACGGAAGCAAATCTGATCTTTGTCATGTGAACGTCGAACTTGTTCGACTTCTTTTTAGACACCATTGACATAGTATGTCTATTGCATTCAATTATTTCTGATCCGTAGTTCACATAAACTATTCGACCTATCACTGTCTACTAGCATTCAAGTGCGTACCTGTGACTTACCTAGTAGGAGTGCCGTAAGAGTTAGCTTGACCCATTGCCGCAGGTGTTTGCGGAAACGAGGTCAGGCGCATCGTTCGAAACAATGCACTGACGAAAGATCAACAACCCCCTCCCTTCCACCTGCCAGGTTACCCTCCTACGAAATGACAACACTATCGTTTATCCCACCGAAAAAAGCGAAAGTTGCGCGATGTTAACATGAATTAAGAGACTTTCAATTTCTGTTCAGAACCAGAAAACCTGTTTTCTATCTATCTGTATATTATATCGGTGAATTCATTCAAACCTGAAACACGTGTGTCCTTTCCTCGTAAACATGCCGCAAGACACGGCTTTTTAATGAATGGTCGGCGAAAGTAGTTTTTAAAAGTTGCGCTGAAATATAAACACTTCATCGGGTTTTGTTTTATTATTTTTTTAAATAGCACTGAATGTTCATTTTTAATGTTGCATTTCAGCTGTGTGTGTACTCGAGAAACATTTGTTGTCTGTTTGATTGTGTACTGATAATTTTACTTAGTTTGTGTTGTTGTTTGTTTTTCGTGTTTATTTGTGTGCTATTTAAATTTATTGCAAGGTGTGGATTTAGAAAATGTTTATATATTATGTGTTGTATTAATCTTTAATGTGTATGGATAAAATGTAAATAAATGAAATGTAGATCTTTTAATTACTCTAAGTCCGGGGCGGCTCTAGGGCCGGAAAAACCGGACCCATGCCCGGGGTGGAAAATTTTAAGGGCGGCATTTAAATCGAATTAGAAAAATATATTTTTTTTTGTTACAAAAAATTTCATATATTTTCTGAATATTATTGTGTGTGAATTTGATATTTCATTAAACGTATCTTATTTCCTTATTTGTACTCAGTATGTTTAATATCAGTTTTCTTTTATGTTGAAACTTGAAGTTTTCGAGGCGGGAGTAAATGTTAAATTTTGAAATTGATATGTTTACATATCTTTCACAAGTAACTTTCACCCCATCCAGGTTTGGGATCTCAATGGACATTCTTTGCACCTATACGATGTCCGGTGTCAGCTAACCATAAGTGGACAAGGGTAATAAGAGTTTTTGGTAGATAGGGAGCTACAGGAGATATTTTATTTTAGTTTTGTGTGCAGTTAACTATAAGTTAAAATAAGCGTTTGTGATTCTTACCATCAGTAGACTCTAGACTCTATCTCGAAAAAATTGACTTGATGAAAAGGGCGATTCTTTCTCTTACATTTTACTCGGTTTAAATAATAACAAGTAATTATTATGTCATTAATTTCGAATTGTTTTGTATTTTTTAAGACTTAAAATTATATATATATATATATGCTGCCTGCTTGTTCGAAAGAATTATTCATGTTTTATAGGTGTTAATATATGTGAACAATTTATGTTTTTTAAATATAATTTTTTGCTTTGGAGAGAGGGGCGGCATTTTTCGTTTTTGTCCGGGGCGGCAAATATGCTAGAGCCGGCCCTGTCTAAGTAATACATAGATGTGCTTAAATGTTATTATGACGGAATTGCTTTTTATGTAATGTAGTTATACCTTTTAGAATCCCAAACGACAACTGTTATATTTAAAAAATATTTCTTATAATTATGTGGTACAATCTAGTTAAACATTGCTTAGACATGCTTGCGCATAAAATTTTTCAATGTTTTGTTTCACGTTTATAAGTAATAATATCGTTTTAACTAAAAGATGTTAAATATAAATGTATTTCTTCTATATGAAACCTGTTATATTCTTAGATTCAGAAGTGACATTTAGTATTCTGTAGAGAGAGAAATAAATACACGTAACACACATATAAAAACTACACTGAATGTAATGCAATATTCATGTATTACGTTCTTATTTCTTAGAAACTTCAGTGTTCTCTCTAAACAATTACTAGATTTCAGGAAAGTAGTATCATATTTCTATTTCAATGATCTTTTAACGTATTTCTAAATGCACAAATGACGAAATACTTTTTACGTTTGGTTTGGTGAATCTCATCTCTAAGTTATGCAATCATTTAGTGAAATGCGATCGGGTAATGTTCTCTTTTGAAGGATTTAGTGATATTCTTTACGTGAAAATTTCGTACTTCGGGTGTACTTTTCGTATTCTGTTACATTTACTGCAGATGAAACAGTCTTTAGGAGAAAGTTCTGTTTATCATATTTACGTTGTAAATATAAAATATTCCAAATTTTATTTTTAGGCTTTTTGTGTTCGAGCTTTTATATCATTAACAATGAACAATGCGATAAATTTATTATTTTATCAAAAATATAGTTGTTTATATGCGATTATCCAATAAAATGCAAATAGGCGTAAAGGAACACTGTTTGTAAAATAAAGTAATTACATAAAATATTAAAGCGTGCAAGAACGTTATCATCAACGTTTTCGAATAGCAATGTCTAGATTTTTTTTTTCAAGCAGTTAAATTTATATGTAAGATAATGAAGCATTAACAAATAAGGCTTGTAAAAGGTTGTAACATGTTCATATGTATAAAGTTTGTACTTTTGTCCAAGCGTGGGAGTCGGATTTTAAAATAAGATTATAATATTTCAATTATCTGAATGTTTTAAAGTAACAGAATATATATATTGAACACATAAAAATTTTCTTAATTCTGTCCATACGGGGATACAAAGACTAAGGAATTGGACAATAAATTCAATTGTTCAAGCAATCTTTTCTCAGTTAGTAATTTGAACATTTTATAACCTAAATTTTTTTTTCTATTAGTGAATCAGGAGAGTACAGCTTTTCCCCCCCCCCCCTACTTTTCGTGAAAAATTAGGGGAAAAAAAATGAAAAAATTGATCTGTGTCAGATCTCCGATTAAAAGAACAAATGGAAGTATTCTTTCATTCGATTTATTTTTGTAGGTATATTGTATAGTTTTGAATTTGTATGAAAAGTTATTCTTAGAGGGGGAAAAAATTCTGTTATTTTGTAACAATGGTCTCAGTGAAATCGAAGTTTCTGTCTGCTTTTTTATAGATATTTTTCTGAGAATTGTGGACTTTTATTAAATGTGTGAGCAATATTCTATTTTAATTCAAATTAAGCTCGTTGTTGTTTCAAACGGATTGTTTGTTATGAATGGAAATGACTCGTATGTTATGTTCCGATGAGTTGTGGCTAACAGGTTTTGTTTTATCTAACATCAGACTGTGTGCTTAACAGGTATTTGCGAGTGGATACTCATTTTTCTCTTTTAATATTTAATTTAAAAAAATTAAAATAAATATGCTTATATATATATCATATATATTTATGTATTATAATCGAAAATATTTTTCCATTCAAAAGCCGATTTTATCAACTTCAAACATAACGTATAAAATATATCGGAAATACCAGCTGTTTTCATATAAGCTGAAATATTATTGCTATTTCTTATACTTGTTTTTCCACACTTAAAAATAGATTCGAAGAAGAATGGTAATAAAATATATATAAATAATGCTATAAATTCTCAATTATTTTTTAGATTTTTGTAGTATTGTAACATGTTTTTATTAAGGATCTTGTATTTAATTTTACTAAAATACGTATCTATGCCTGCTATCTTATACGAATTATATGGTAGTTTTATTTTATGGTAGTTTTAGTAAATTATTATGCATTTCATGTGTCATAAAAATCGACGATCTCTCTCTAAACTTGAAATATGGTACTTCTTTTCGTTTTGCGAAAAATAGTATTTTTTGCTAAATAAATTAGAATCTTTCTTTGTTCTGTTCCAGTTGGTTATCTAACTAAATTATTTAATGTAACTAAACATAAAAAAATAATTTAAATCTTATTCAAAATCAGTGATTGGTTAACTATGGTTAGCGTAGAGATTCTATTCAGCCAACCACAAATTTTAATGCAATGTATAGAAATCTTTATTTCCAATATTTTTTTAAAAAATTTAATTATGGGCAGGTTCTATTTTTTTTTATATATATGCTGAAATTTCCATAGAAATTTGAATACGCGTTGTATATGCAATATATATGTAGGAAATTTTATAGAAATTTATTAAAAATTTTTGCGTGTGTAAAAAATGGAACTTGTCCTAATTAATATGGAATCAAAGTTGACAAACTATATATATGTATATAATTTGTCAAATATGATTACATTGTTGTTAATGCTATTCAGTTAGGGACCGTAAATCTAATTTTTATTTGCCTTAACATAAACAATCGTGAATATTTTGGATGAATTTTTATGATTATTCAGTTTGAAAAATGTAATTTCTTTAGACAAAATATTACCGAAATTTTTGATTTCGTACAATTTAGCTATTTTTTAAAAATAAAAATTTGAAATTCATATTCAAAATTTTACTATGCATTGCAGAGAAACTAAGTATTTATTTCTCGCAGTTAATTAAAAGATAAAACAATACATATTTCAGATCTTATGTATAGTTAATTCTCTTAAAAACATACAAAAAAAAATAATTAAAAGCAAGCACAATGCAGTCTTTTCTCTTTCAGTTTTCTTTGTTTAATTTCATAAGTTCATTCTGTGATGGAAGAATATTAACGAAAAAAATCACAAAAATCATTATATATATATATATATATATATATATATATTATGTATATTCTTAATTGTTTTCTTCTCCAAAAAAAATTGTTTTCAGGTTAATTGCATTATGTAATTCATTTCCGTGTCATTTTGTACCAAAATCAGTTTTTTAAAAGTTCAGTTTCATCTTACTATTGAAACTCGTTCATGAAATATCTAATATGGTGATTATTGATGCCTTTTGAATATTTCAGGTGAAAGGAGGAAAATACTGTATCATTATTATTTCCTGAGTGCGGTTATATTTTATACATTCGTCACACATTGGGTTTTTTTGTTAAGGGGGAAAATAATGTTTCATTGTGTTTTGAAATATAAGGTAATAAAGTTTTGTGTGAGATCTCTTAATCCATCTCTGTTACCTAACGCAGAAAAGTCTCTAATTTCTTTCAACTATTTCCTGGCACAATATATAAATCAGATAAAAAAAAAATTAATGTAATCAGTATTTTTGGGCTTTATTATTGTATTATATTCAATCAATTTGCTGACGATATAATAATTACTCACAAAATTGTATTAACTATAAACGGAAATTATATCTCATTTGCTAAATAAAACTTACCTGAGTGGATAATATTTTATTATTATTTTTAGTTAAAAGTCTATTTTATGTATTATCGTACTCGATTACGTTTAGAGGGTGGATAAATTTATCTCCCCGAAGTAAATTTTTCGTTCATACCATTGTCTTTATTTTATTTTAAATTGCGTAGGCATAACTTATAGTGAAAGCACACCCGACTCTTTTTTTTTTACGCGGTTTTGAAATAACGCAACCCAAGAATAAACCAATTTTCTCTTTTTACACGGCTGACTTACTTTAACATGATTTAGGGTTTCTGAATGTTACGTGAAAAGATGAGTATGAAATTCATAAAGTAATTGCTAGTTTAATTTTTTAGGGTCTTAAACTCCATGTTCCCTATAATTCTAAGGAAATCCGAAGATTAGTTTAGCTGTGTATCAAGAATTATATAAAAAAATTATGAAACCAAAACAGTAAAACAATAAATTACTAAATAAATAAATAAATAACGCATTTTCTGATAAAAAATCAGTTCTGCAAAATAGTTGAGGGAGTTGTTCATCTTCCCAAAACGTCATTACCGGACAAAATCCTTCATTGGAATCAAGCATAGCGGATGTGGTAGATTTGTGAAAACAGCGATTTTGATTTATCTTGACGCAAACAAATACGCTTGTTATCAACAAGTAGTAACATACAATCGATGTTATAGATAATATATATTTCTAATATTTTTAACTATAAAAATTTTATCCTTTTTTGAGGTAACGTGCATAACGTTTCTGATTTTATTTTACTTATTAATTGAAACATGTATGAATTTAATATAAATATATATTAAATATATAGATGCGTTCTGTAAAATGTATTATTGTAAAGGGTATATGTGTTAAATGTATAATTGCAGATACACAGTGTGTAAAATATATAATTGCAGATACACAGTGTGTAAAATATATAAATGCAGTTATCAATTAAAAATTATGCAGTTGGTTTTTCATCCCTTTTTTTAATACAATTTTTTGAAATAATTAAAATTCTTCTAATGCTTCAAATTTATAAACATTAATTGATTAATACTTTTAAATAAAATAATTTGAACGAATTATAGCTTTTTAAAAATATTATTTTTTAAATACAATTAATTATTTTTTCCTGTACAATTGATTAAAGCTTCTAATTGAAAACAATGCATATAACAAGTACTTGACGCTTATTATAGCATTACTAATTTTATGTCGAATAAAAACAAAAGCTTTTTCGTAATTTTTGATTAATTTAATGCATATAAATAATTGATAAAGTGAAATTTAATAAGACTTACCTGTTCCCATGTTATATGACAGCCCATAGCAAACATAACAGCGACCAAGAGTACCACGAGTAGTATATCATGGGCCGTTTTGATGACCGGCACTTGCACCACAACTGTTGCATTTTCACTGCTATTCATGTGAGAGTTCTCCATTTTCAGACTGATGTCGGAAAGAGAGCGGAGAGCGTTTTTATGTGAGGAGAGCCTTACGCAAGAGGCAGAGAAAAGTCTGATCACCAATCACATGGCAGCATTCGCGCTTATCTCTTTTCGAGCTTCGAATTCAACCGAGGACAGAGAGAGAGAGAGCAGTTGATAGAGAGTGAAAAATAGATTTATGATTTTCTTCAGGGAAGAAGAGAAAAGTAATCTAAGGAAAATATAATCAGGAATATTAAAACGCCTTAAACAATTAGTACCGCGAGGTTTTCATCCGATGTAAAGTGGTTACTTTAAACATAAATTACTTTTTTTTTGTACTCTATAGGTAGGTAAAATATCGAAGTAGAGTGAGTTCATTGAAATGTAAGTGTTCTGTGAAGCTTTTTGCTTCGATGTTGTCTTAACTTCTTTTCTGGCTTTTGCTACAGATTTTGATTCAGACTCTTATATTGATAATGAATAATGAATTTTCTTCAGTAAGATTCAGAACTCTAACTGATAATGAACAACAGAACAGCAGATATTAAATAATTTTTCGAATTGAAGCTTTTATTTTTTGGGTAATTTAAAAGTATATTAACCCCTGGTGCCCCCCCCCCCCTCCCCCCGCGCGGGGCCCGTCCAGGATCGAAAGTCCCTCATTCTTGTATCATACCCCAGTACTCCGCTCAACATATTCTTTTGATTTTGTCGATTGTCGGGAACAAAAAACAGTAAAAAATAAATAATTGAATAAATAATTAGCGTTAATTAATAAAGTTAATTATTAATCAATTTTTAAAATTAAATTTTACGTAATATATCCGTAGGATTATAATCAATCGAAAAAAAAATCAAGGGCTAAGAGTAATCCGTACCCGGGACCTCCCCCTTGTGTGCGCCACTGATATTTACGTATATGTATATTCTATTCGATCGAAAAAAATTGGTACGTTAAAAATTATTTTACTATCTTAACAATAATATCGCAACATTTTCTAAAAGATTTGATGGCTGTGGTAGCCTAGCGGTTCTAATCACAAACTAGTGGTCGAAGTGTCACGGGTTCGAGTCCTGCTGCCACTGAAGACCCTTCGTGTAGAGGGGACCGATGCATGTTAAATCTGTTGAGGCTTAATATTCTCCCGTTGGCGTGTTAATTAGAAGGGGAGGGGGCTCATATTTCGTCTTCGTCTCTTGACCGAGGTTCAAAATTATGAGGTCGATCGCCAATAACCTTCGTGTACTTTATAGGGTGATGTCAATATAACTCTCTCTCTCTCACTGTGTGTGTCACTCACTCCAAAAGATATAACTGTGAATACTGTTATTATTAACAAAAAAATTGAAATCCTCTCTTTTTTTTATGAATTTAGTATTTGTTATTTGAGAATCCTTGTTAGTAATTTGAGGGGACACAGTACGATTCAATTGGCAAAAATCGATAAAAAAATCAAATCTAATTTTTTTAGCTTAAATTATTCTTTATATACTTTTCTATAATCTTGCAAAATTTGAAAGCTCTAAACTTAAAAAATGCAAAATTATGATAGCTTTTACGTTCGTTTTTATTCACATCCCATGGCAGATCAAAATTTTAAACTTACTTATCTGAGAAAGATAAAATAACTGGTTTGTCTTAATTTAAAATGCTAAGGCTTTTTTCTATTGTGCTTAATGCTTTGATTTTTTTTACCTATTGCTAATAGTACATGTAATAAAAGTTGGTATGCATTTTTAAATCAAAGCAATGCTTATTTTTTTTAAAAAAATAACTGAACTCAGAATTTATACATTTTTTAAGGAATTTTCAATGAGCATTCATAAAAAGAAGTATTGTACGAATACCAATCATGTTATCGCAAAACCCATGCCATCTTTTGTTATACATAGTTTCACGTACTTGTAAATCAAATTTCATGCATGTATGTAAATTTTTGTAGGAGGAGTAGCATTTTAAAATCACTTCACAAATTTTAAGTTTTCTCCTTAAAAAATTAAATGTCTAGCTTTTTATGAAAATTTGAGAACAAAATCTGTTTTACGTAGTATACACACATAGGAAAAAAATGTTTGAAAATCCTTAAATTCAAAATTTTTGTGTAAATCTCTCCATGTCCCCTTAAAAGTAAAAATTGGGAATTGAAATTTACAGTGAAAGACTTCATGGAAAGCCTTTGAATTTAAACGCTAGGTGATGTAAAAATTGGATGAAGCATTGTAACAGGGGCAAGCTTCAAAATATTAGTATATGCTTTTTCTCAAGTATAATACGTTTTATTTGTAAATGAAGATTTAATTGTAGTATTGTTGATGTTTAGTTTTCAAGTAAGAATTGTTTTTATAAAAGGATATTTAATGGTAGTAAAATTTGTAAACTCATGATTTTTTTCCCGATAGTAATTTTTTTTGAGGAATCACATTGAACAACTGATAGTTTTTATTGTGTTTTCACTACATTTGCTGTTTTTTTTTGCTGTAACATTGCGCATATTGGTTTTTAAATAGGTGAAGCGTAACTGATTAATGGTCTGAGTTTTTTTTTTATCTCTTGAAAGAAATTAATTGTTGTTCAACAGTAGAATTCTTTGGAAATGAAGGGAAAACAGACAGTTTTATTATTATTATTTTGACTTCATTATATTTTATGAGTCGTTTGAGTTAAATTGATATCTAGATTTGGTCTTTCTCTATTTTTCTCTATAAATTCCTCTTTAAGATTGAGTAATTTCGTTATTAAGGTAAACTGTACTTTTATTTTTTGTACGTTTATTTTTCTTAACAACAATTTTGCCTATCTCAACCTTATTAATTCAGACATTCTGTTGAATTAATTATTTGAATTTTTTTTTAAAAAAATGAATGCTATGATGTTCTTTTCTCCATTTTCTCGTTGAATTTCCCAGAAGATGTGGTAATTTTCCGTGTTGACACATGCAAATGTGTATAAGTTTTCGGATTTAATTTCGATGCAATTAAGGAAGAGATTAGATTGCATACTGTCAAAAAGCTTTCTTCCAGTATGTGTTATATTTATTTTTTGGATTAAAGCGTTGCGAAACTCTCCATTGCTTTCATTAAAATAATAAATTTTTAGCGAGAAGCGATATTTGGAAAATAAATCATTTCGAAAGAGCGTGTTTATTGTTGAAATCCATTTTAAAAGAATAAGGAAGTAATGATGTGTTGTTATGAATTATTTTGTTAGTAAAATTAGCTTGTGTACCTCTAGAAATGTTGCATTTCTTAAACTATAGTCTGAAGCGTGATCTATAGTTTTAATGATGAATGTGGTATTGAACATAAAAGAAAGTTAAGGAATCACATATCTTATTTTTTTCTGAAGAACTCCTAAATAATTGAAAAAATACCCACCATTTCTTATCCTGAACACAATTTTTTTATTATCCTATCAAATTCTTTTATTTATATTTCGATCGCTTTTAAATTTTAATTTCAATCATTGTAACTTGACTACCTTTCTCTTATAAGTTGATAAATTTGAAATAATAGATGAAAACTCTGTTTTAAGTCATTATACAGTATTTATAATATAAAAATTAAATACCATATAAAGTAATATATAAATAATACTATAATACTATATAAAATTAAATACTATAATACTATATAAAATTAAATATTATAAAACTTAAATTATAAATCAAACTAAAAATTTTCAAAGCCACTAATGTTAGATAATAGAGTTATAGTAATTGCTTCTAATGTAAATGTGTTAATTTTTTATTTGAACCCAATTACTGTGTATGATATTTTTCGTTACATAAATCCTAGTCAAATATTGCTTTTTTCATCCTTTCTTAATTCAGTCAAAAAAAAATTATGAACTTAATTTGCATTTTTTTTCAATACATATTTTCTTTTTAGGACTAATTCAATGTGTTTCTCTTTTCACAAATTATCCATTATTTTTGTCAAATGATGCTATTTTACGGCTTAAGTTATTTTTAATGTTAATTTATAATATTTCATCTCTTTTTTTTTATACCTATCTTTTGTCATATAGGAGTGCTTATGTGGTATGGATTGCTTATAAACTATTTGAAAAGTTGCTAATGTAACGGATTCATTATACATTAAGTCGAAAACCCCCATTGAATTTATCAAACAATCGCCTGAAGTTACAGCTAAGAGAGAGAAAGAATATAGTAAAACCCTTGTATATTTGTATAACAAATTGAGGACCAACTAACGTAGTATTGCTAATAACAGTTCATTTTTTATTTCTTGTACGTGATGCAGTCTGTGTGTTAGCGACTTTTAATATATAGATATTTAAGAATCAGTAGAAAATTGTATTCATGTATCATCAAAAAGAAAGTTTTAGCAGAAAGGAAAGTTCTGCCATATATAAATAGTTACTTATATTTCGTGTAATTAAAGAGGACGATGTATTTATTGAAAACATATTGTGAAATAGAATTAATGGATAAAAAGTATCAATAGACCGATGGTCTATAGATCAAGATAGGCAGCTGGTTTGCTTATGAGTAACGTGCCGGAGGGGTTTTATCATCGAAAGGAAAAGGGTTATTGGACAGAAATTTTATCTCAAATAGCCAAAATATTTACTGCCATTTTTCACAATACAGATTCGTTGCTTATCACTCACTGAAGTAAGCTTGTCAAACCCTCGTGTTGCGTAAAATGCGCCTAGAGTTAATCATAGATCACGTACAATAGTTTTGTGCTCCACTGTTGTTTTTGTTACATTATGTTATTGGATTTTATTCTGTTTAATCAACTCTGTTTCTTGCTGGGAGACCACGTTATTTTATCGAAATTCATCCAAATAGAGATTGAAGAGAATTTCATTTTTTAGTTTAAGCCTTTTAGCTATGAACTCTAGAGGGGAGATGACATTACACTACGGGATAGATTGAATTGATGCCTTGTGTAGGAAGTATTGCAGCTTTGTTACATGACCTGTTTTCAGAAAATATCCAGCCATAACTTTTCCTGTGGAAATAAATAAAACCAGATTGTGAATTGGTTTATGCGTGTGAGGGAACCTAATATGCTTAAATATTTTACTGCTTTCCGAAGCTGTCAATCACGTGCAGACAGCCAATGAGTGAGGAAGTGTAAGTGAGCCCCGTCGTATGACCCTGTGATACTCTATGGATCTTGAGCTGTGGACACAGGAAATTGACGCTTTCATCACGATAACATTCATTTCCTTTCTTCACACCTGATACAGAGTTTGCTGACCAAACACAACGTACATGTGTTTCTCCAGACTGTTTGTTGTCCCATCATGGCTCCGTCTTAGTTTTCCCCGAAGTTAAAAATGTTTCTGAAAGGGAACATATTTCAGTTTTTCATTTGGTAATATTTGCAGCTTGTATTTTGTACCCCCTTATTTATATTTAGTGTATTTTGTATTTACGTCAACTAGAGGCTACCTTTTGTTATTCCTCTCCAGTTGAGAGTTGTAAATACATTTATGTCACGAATAAAAGAGCAATTAAGTTCGTCTGATTCCTGATATTGGTAATTAATAGAAACTGGATTAAAACCCGTTTCTGTGTTCCACGAATTTAAATTTTCAAAATGATTTTAAAATTAAATATACTGGATGTTACGGTGAAATTCTAATAAGTACTGATGATATTTGAGTAAAAATGCAAATTAACAAAAATCGAAAACATAATTACTTGTAAATCTGAAACTTGTAATTATCTGAAAAAAAGGAATGATGAGGGCTTATGTAGAAGCTGGATGAGGACAAATATTACTTGGAAGATGAGTTCCCTTCCATGATAACATGACGTAATTGCGTTGTTATTAAAAAGCATGAAACTAGCAATGAAAATCCCACGTTATATTTAAATCAAAGCTGAACGACAAACGTATGAAAGGTTGCTCGAGTGTTGAGAAAACGACGATACTTAAGTTCCTTGTCACCGACAGGATCAGCAACAACGTACGTCCTTCCATTTCTTATCGTAAATATGTTATCTCTTTATGTCTGTCTTTTCCTGGCCGGTAGTTAGGAATCTTCATTCACATTGTTTCTGAGCCACCCCACCGCAAATCAAACGTCTCTTTATGGACGAGTTATAATCGTATTTCACACTAGTTATCCAGGCTTTTACTGGGTGTTTGAATTCCAAAGTATAATTGGGCGTTACACCTTGAAAGGAATAAAATCTCTAATTCCCAAACATGATGCAAGGTTCTTTAACTCAGAATTTAACTCAAGCTTAGTAGTTGGGAAAGTATGAAATTTTAGATATTCTGTTAATAATTAAATTCTGTAGTACAAGGCAATGAAATACTATTCGTAGAGGTATCCAGCGTATGACTAAATAAAAATAAAATTATTTGATGGGTCAGTTCTAAATTTTCTTCGAGTATATATTCTATGTTTTTTTAATTTATAGGTTAATTCTTTAATTTAGTTAGAGGTATGGGTTTAAATCCTGATATTTTCACAGTTTTTTTTCGAATGTATAAGTAATTATAATTTTTTAAAAACACAAGGGGTTTAATTTTTTTTTTATCTATGGACACATTGGCAATAAGATGAAGTCCACACAAATGCTTTCTAAAATTGACTTCAACTTTCATTAAATTATTTTTTTATTCATAATTAGAGTTTACATAAGCGCAATAAAATAAAATTAATAAGGTAATTGTCTTTAAAAAATATGTATCATTTTTAGCACATTTTGTAAAAAACTTATTAACAGTGGTTGATAAATGTAATTAAATACATTTAAAATGCGAAACATATTTAAAGTAAAGTTTTAATTATAATTTCATGCTAGTTAAGACTTATTATTTATCTGGACTAAAAATATTTAAAAATGATGTAGTATTCTTTGATGACGTATACAACTAATACTGCTATTCTAACATTTACTCAAATATAAGAAGGAAGTAATAATTCTTCTAATAATTCATCTAATTTATTCTTCTTGAAAATACCGAAAATAGTCTCATTTTTCTCATCTCATTTCAATGATGCCCTAAGATCTTTTCACACCCTTATTCTAAAGGTTTCTTTTCAAAAATCGAATGAGGCGGATCAGAATGCCATTTAAATAATAATTCCATTGTCGCTTACCGCAAAGTATGGAATTTTTTCAATGCTAAATTATCTTCTTTATTCTGTAACGATTTTTTTTCAGAATGTTAAGGTTCAGCACAAATGACCGGTTTCTATTTTAAATTCATATTTCTTAAAAAGTAAAAATGAGACGTGGTGAGTATTGTTATCACGTTGATGTTTCTGTATTATCCAAAATTTTTGTCACCTGAAATTTTGATAGATTTATGAAACGTAAGAAAATTACATTAATTACTTTTAATTGCAACTGAACGGAATTATTTCCAGAGAAGAGTATATCGTATAATAGTAGATATAAATTTTTAAAAAAGGTATATGACCATAAAATAACGCAAATGGACCCCCTTGAATTTAAAAGGGTTCATTATAACTGGCATTAAAGATATATATGCAGTCGGACCTCTATTTAACGAAATCGCTAAATCCCGAAAAAAGTTTATTATATGGAAAATTCGTTAAATAGAGGTTCATTTTTTAATGTACTTTAAAACCACATAAACAAATTTTAAATTCATAAACACTGTTAAATAAAAAAGTAATTACTCACACTTTTTTTGAAAATTAAAATCTGTTCATTGTATATATATCTTACCCATCAAAAAAAAAAAAAAAAAACCAAAGAAAGAAAAACCATTGTCCAGGAATGCACTGTATTTTTAACTTTGAAAAATAATTTTATATTAAAAATAAGGAATTTTTTAACGGCATTTTCTAATTGTAAGCCTACGAGTAATTTTAAACGTATATTATTTTATAACCAGTAATTTTAAGCATATACTACCACATGCGTCCTTAAATTTAATTACTGGTAAAATATGTTTATTTTATGTTTTGCTCGAAAATTATGGCCATTTCATTGCTCTAGGTGTTAGGCACCTAGTAAAACCAGTTCAAAGTCATTGGTCGCCATTAAATGTGCTAAATGAGAGAATAATTTGAAAAATTTCATGAAATATTTTTAAAATAGAGGGGAAAAAAAATCAAATTTCTAGAGGAAAAGTTATTTAAATAGAAAATGCATTTCGTTATTTGGTGGTCATGTTACAGAGAAAAAAGTTAAATGTTTTTGGTTCTAGGAAAAAACTTCGCAAAATAAAGAAATTCGTAAAATAGAGGTTTTAAAATTATATAAATTTTAATTGGATGTAGAGCTTAGTTTTAAAAGGGTCTTAACTCGTATGTTAGAATTTCACGGTTACTTTATATTTATTTCTAAACAGGCATATTTGTAACTATTCATGAAGATTTATTGAAAAGCCAAAATTTTCGAAAAGAAGTTCTATTCATATTTTATACAGCTTACCGCTGTTTTATGAAATGTCTCGGTTGTTCAAATTAAGGTTTTGAAATATGTAGAACTGACGGAAAAGTACACAAACACACTTTCTTTTAAGTGGCTAGTTTACCTCATAAAATAATTACAATTCTAATGTTCAAAATTTTTTAACGAAATGATCGTTGGCTAATTTATTGACAGACACGCACACACATACAGAATATTTGATCGCACTGAAGGTTTCCTCAAAAGGTTGTGATCAGTAAAAATTCTGCATGTGATGATTTAAACGTGTAGAAAGTTGTTACGAAGTAAGTGCCAAGAAGCTTTCGGCAGAACTTCTTAGCTGAAAATGGAATGCCAACCTCCCTACTTTCGAAACATGCTTTTTTGTGGCTTCGAAATCGAAGACGCCATTGAAAAGGATCTCGTTTTGAGAATCAGAAGAGATACTACAAAACGCGACGGCGAAGAGGAACACCGCTCTAAAAGAAGCCTTCAAGAAGTGTTATCGTCATTGGAAGAATCAATGGACTGAGTATGTGGCGGCGCGAGAAGCATACTTTTTGAAGGAAATTAAATTTCGAATCCTGTAATGTAAGCAATAAATTGTTCCTGGCCTGGCATTCCTCGGAAATATTGAAATCTTCCGTTTCTAGAGGTAAAAAAATTTGATTTTTTCTAATTTACATCCTAAACTTGTAATAATTCCACTATTGTTTTTGCACTTATGTTTCTACTTTCTACTGACTGAAAGAGTTTTCAGTTTTATACTTTTAAATACTCTGGCCTCTAAAATTTAGGGGTTTCTTGGCTCTAATCTTTAATTATTTATTTATTTTGTTGTTGCTCAGGTTTAGCTTGAAATTAAGTAGAACAGAATTAAACGCGCGCATTCACACATACACGTGATGTTTTTCGCTCAAATATTTTTTCTTATTTTTATGTAGAATTTTTAATGACATTCTTAGAAATGAAAAATATATTTTTGTAAAAACGAGAGAAGTTTTGAAATTGAGAATGTGATGATGTAATATTCCGTGAATGCGATTTCAATTTTTTCGTTGAAAGAGTTTAATTGTTCTCCTTATTCTGTCAAAATCTTTGTGAAGCAATAATTAATATTTAAAATTAATTGCATTTTCTCAATAGTTGATGGATGGCAACAAGTGTAAGGAGTATACGTATTTCAGAAGATGTCCTCAATTAATATTAAAAAATAAACGTTGTCGATTCATGTGCTATTCTTGAACGAAAATTTTTGACAATAGGAAAGAAACAGTATTAACTCTACTTTTCCTACCATACAAAATCATTCTAAAGTACTAAAAACGAGAATGTTAGGAATAAGGTATTGAGACATAGCCATCCTGTGATGACCATGTCTTGCCGGTTCCGCGTAAGCTAGAGGTGTGGGATTATCAAAATGAAGAGACATAATTCTTAATACAACTTTTATTAAGAGTAACTTATAATACTTAAGTTCTAATTTGACAAATTTAATTAGAGTGAGAGTCAAGCCCAAATTAAATCACGTATTTAAGTCAGATCACGCAACTAGATCCTCTATCTCAATTATCCTAAATAATCCTGTTTATCTAATTACTTATATCTAATATTACCTTTTCCAGTTCTGGTCCCTTGACCTAGAGAATATTATCTATAAACTTTATATATGAAGATTCTTGATCCGCAAGGTAGCTAATTCTTGATCCTCAAGATTCCACACTAAGCTTTGTCACTCTATCGATCAGAATAATTCCACAATACAATCTCTGAGCCTGCTACGCTATATCTAGGTTTGCCACGCTATATCTAAGCTTACCACGATATCCTTTTATAGTATATCTCATTTACATATTATGATTGTTTATCTTCTTGGTATTGGGTTGGATAAGTTTTGCCATTAATCGTGGCCGTCAAAGAACATAGGAGTCATGTTAATCAGAAAGACGCGAGAGACGTCACAGTATTAATAGGAAGAAAAATTTAAACTTTTAATTTTCTTGTGTCGGAAAGACATGGAAGCATTTTGGAAGGTTTCGTTAGCTCGAATAATTAATGTTAAAAAACGATGTTAACTGTTATGATGTTGAAGCTGTGTTATAAAATGGCTTATCATAAAGTTATGGGGGGGGGACATGTAAAAAATAATTACCCACAAAAGGAATTCATTCATATTTTGGTTGATTAATTTAAATTAATGTCGTTCTAGATCTATAGCAGTGTGCAAAACTTAAGCAACAAAGCATCCTGGCAGGAAATAATAGAAAATGATTGGGTAGTGAGATGAAATCTTTCAGCTGAAATTCCCTAGTCTCATTTTTAATCTTTTTTAAAAAAAGTTGCATATGCAAACATCATTATCATTTCAATATCTAACCAAATACACTGTCTACCAATAAGTAATTGGACACCTTGTGATAAAAGAGATAAACAAAATTTATTCATTTTCAATAAATGGCACAGCCTCCATCTGAGGCAATTACAGCTTTAACACTCCGGGGCATGCTTTCTACAAGTTTCTGGATGATGGACAGTGGTATTTTCTTCCACTCGGCTTGGAAAAGACATGCAAGTTATTTCATCAATTTTGGATTGTTGCTGCACCCCTTAATTCAGCGATCCAACTTGTCGCAGAGGTTTTCTATAGGATTCAACCCTGGATTTTGGGCATTCCTGTCCAGTAGGTTCTCTCCATTGTCATCGCACCAATCCATGGTAGACCTCGCAACATGACAAGTGGCGTTGTCATCCTGGAAGTAACAATGATCCAACCCGTAAAACTGTCGCAGCGTAGGAAGCACATTGTTGTCTAGAAAAGTTGCGTATTAGTCGGCGTTGAGCTTACCATGAATTGTGGGATCAAGAGTCCCAGTCCATACCACGCGAGAAACACATCCCTAGACCATAATTCCACCTCCACCAAACTTAACTGTAGGCACAATGCATTCTGGTAAAAGTCTTTCTCCAGGTATACGCCAAACCCAGACTTTGCCATCCAACTGGTAGAGATTAAACCTTGGTTCATCACCCCAGAGAACTTGTTTCCACTTATCTAAGGTGCAATTTTGAAGTGCCTTGTGCCATCTCAACCGAGAAGCGCGGTTGGATTTTGTAATCTAAGTATTGTGGGTGGAAGCAAGACCATGGGAACAAAGCAATTGTGCTTCCTTTCGGATGACATTTATTAAAACAGCAGTCCCGGATGCTTGTTGGAACTCTTGGAATATGTGGGTCATGGGTTTAGTGCAGTTTTTCTGAATTTCTTTGGACAGCATTTGTCGGTCTCTATCTCTTAGTTTCTTGGGGCTTCAGCGTCGAAACACATTCCAACAATCCTCGATTACCTTCCACTTTTTCATCACAAAAGCCACTGTCAATTTTGCTATGTTTAACTCTCTAGATATGTCTCATAAGGATCGGCCATTTTTATGATATCCGGCAATCAGGTCCTTCTCGACTTCAGACAGCTCTGTATTTTGTGACATGTGACTAATACGGATGTTGTTTCTTAGACGATATTTAAGTACAGAAACCGTGACGTAGATCAGGACCGGAGATATCCTCATTTGGATGGGTGTCCAAATACCTATTGGTAGAAAGTGTAAATTATGACAGTGCAAGTGACATGTGTTTTGTGTTTGCGTGTATTTTTTAATTGGATTTAAAGTTTAAAGATAATTAAAATATTGAAAATTACTTGGGTTTAACTTTTAAAGTTTAATTTTTTAGATTTATTAATCTCTCTCGCAAAAGATGTCATAGATATGGAAACGTTGAGAATCCACAATATGTAGTATTGTTAATGTTATTAATGTGTGCAAATTTTGTGTTTTTTTAAAAAATTCCGATAGGTGTAAGTTTTAAAATAGAATTTTTTTAAATGTTTTATGAGCACATTAAAAGTTTATAAAAAGGAGCCTCAAAATGCATTTTGTTTTGAAAAAAAAATGTTTTTTACCTTTTCACCACCGTTTACAATTAATGCGCGTCTATCTCCATAATAATTCGAATATACGTAACATAGATATGTACACATGAAAGCCTTTTTTAGAAATATTTCAAAATTTTTTGTTTATTGCAAATATAATTGTAAATATTCTCTTTTGGCATTCGTAAAGCAACTCAAATATCCTCTGAAAAAAAAAATAATAATAAATTTATTTTAGCAGTTTATGCACTTGTACTATTATTTAAAAACACAATACCTTTCTGTTCTTACCGTCCGAATCGTGGTAATTTGTTACATAAATGATATAACTCAGGAACAATACCTGTCTTTCTATGCTGTTCTATAGCGGTGCTTATTTATCTCTGTGAAGTCCCCCCCTCTATATATTGTTTCTATTATGTTTCCAAATGTGTCTCATCAAAATGAAATTTTCTTATTTACTTTGCATTTAATTTTTTCGCTTTGTCCAACGTCTTTCTTAAGTAAACTCTTTTTTTTATGTATGTTTTTCAGACTAAAAAGGAATGTTTTTTTTTATTTGGAAAAAAGTCGGATTACTTAGCGTGCTCCAGACAAAATGGATGTGTAAATTCTCTCACCTGTCAAAAGCATTGTAATAAAATCAAAAGGAGTTCAACTATACAAACAATCAATGTCCTTAAAGAATGATAAATTGTGTTGAAAACTTAATATACGTAATCCTTTCAAATAGTTTATAATTTCTTAACATCTGCAATAACTTTTAATCTCTCAATTTTATCTTTCTCTCTGTCTGTCTGATGTTATAAAATTAGACCTAGTCCTGGAACACTTTTTCAGATAGAGAAATGACCAGTGTCAGTTATCATATTTTGGCTGCATAAATGTATAAATGAAAGTATGTTTTAATATATAGGGCAAATCAAAAGTCTTGCCCTGATTACAAATAGGGTAAACTTGGCAAATATGGGCACTAAGGTAATATGGCCACATTTAACCTAATACCCATATTTACACGTAATGGCTTTGACCAAGTGCATTCACACTGAGGCAATGATAATGCTCACGTGTCATGGCGACTGTGTGATTTGTTTGTGTTGTTGTGCGGTTTAAACGGAAGTGCAAACGGACCATTTTTTTAATGTAAGTATTATTACCTGATATTTAAAATTGGGGTTGTTGTTATAATTTAGTTATTTTAAGATTTAATACGCAAAATTAATTAATTTTATATTAAATCTATAAATGGCTGCAATCTTATGTGAGTGTAGTTGAGGAGAGTCGGGTAATATGGAATACCGAGGTTTTGGCTCTGTTTGTAGCTGCTAATGCTAGAAGAAACCTTGAACTGCTGAAAAGAAAGACTCTTAAGATGTATTACAGTGAGAGTTGACCACTTGTTGATGCCGTACGACTCACTACAGAACAAAATGTGTTTTGAGATTTTCAAAAGTTTTTGCAGGCAAGTTTTAAAACATTTTTACTTATTAGTATACATATGACTTGAACACACATTGAAGTTAAGCATAATGTACACTTAAAGAGTTGTAGTTTGTGTACTACTGTGGTCGTTTTTTGGCTGACCATGTTTTGTCCTTCAATTTCTAGGTTCATTTTTCCAAAATGGCGTGTCGGGTATTATGGAATACCTGTATTTCATACTCGATACTCAACGATATACTCGATGTAAAAGTATAGTATTGTAAACGACTCGCGACAAAATATACTGAATAAAGTTAAAAAATGAGTTTGGAGTATAATATTGATTTGGATTAACTGCTTATATGCTGTTTTCTGTGGGCTCACCTTGAATGTACTGGGGCAAAGAAAGAATATTATATATTGGTGATTTTTGTAAATAAGCTCAAAACAGAAATGACTCATGTATTCTTAAAAATATGGCTTTTGTAGTTAAAAATAACTACATTTTATGAAATCTTAATTAGTTTTCAAATGGTTTAAACCACCTATTTCATATTACCCGACTTTTCCGCATTACCCTCCATTTATTATTATTTATTAAAAAATAAACTTTTTATAAAATAAAATAATTCTTCTTCTTTTTGACAAGAGATAATATTCTTTACAATCGTTTATAATATATATCCATGATGATTTTGGAGATTTCTTTTTAAAATCAAAAACCAGTAAATTTATTTTTAGAAATGTATGAATGGTATTACATAATACCGGAATCTCATATATCCATTGCCAGTAGCAGGTGGTGTGGTTCTTTCTCTCTTCGACAGCAGTAATGTCAACTTTAGAATAATGTCCTTAGAGTAAATATAGGCAGTAAGATTAAGGGTAATATGGGCAGTACTGAAATGTTATGAAATAATACCTTCCAACTCTTCTCCCGGATCATCCTCTCGTCCTACACGCGCGTCTTGTGAGTTCATCTTCCTTCTATAAATCTCTTCCTTATAATAACTTAGGCCAAGTTACAATAGCACATGGCTCCTCTATTGCCTCACAGTCAGCAGCATCATTTTTAGAGGAACTGAGTCCAATTCCAACGCTGAAAACAACCCGCGGACATCATGGAAGACATGAAAACGTTGCAAGAGAGCTGACAAGTGCAGAATGTCTAGCTTCTACGAAGAATATAGTTGCCAACAGTCGTAGAGAAGGTGTAGGGGCAAAACGCAGAGTAACAGCAAATGCCAGCCGTCACAATGCATACTGCATTTGTCCTGTTTGTAGTGCTAACTATTATGATGGAAATCAAGGACAGTAACGGGTGCAATGTTGTCTCTTGTTCATCCTGGTTTTATGGGGAATGTGTCGAGTTAGGTGACTCTCCCTTTCTATATCAATGCAATGAGTATAGTGTATGATACTAGTGCAAGTCCTCATTAAGGTATCCGACTACGTTCGGAACCGTGATTTTGCAAAAGCTTATTAAAGGGTAATATTTATGATATTTAGTGTCACTTAGATTAGAAAACGCATATAAAATTATTTAAAGAATATTATTACAATAAAAAATTATTTAAGTGCAATATTTTGACAAAAAATGAACATAGAATGACCCATTTTCAAAACATTCTCCTTTTATGAAAAATGCTTCTATTATAATAATATTTTGCCTGTATATATCTAAAACCTCTGTACAGAGGCTGAACTAGAATTTTTGAAATATATAACTTAGAAGTGGATTTAACTATATTTTACTACAACAGAGGAGAGAAATTTTAAGAAAAAAACGCCGATAACTATTTCAATTGGTGGTAACTCTGAAAATAATGTGAATTTTTCAAAAATTCTAAAATTCTAGTTCATACTCTCTGTAGAAGTCTTTATTTTATATAAGCACACACACACACAAAATATTATTATTATAGAAACATTTTTTATAAAAGGAGAACGTTTTGAAAAAAGGTTATTCTTAGTTAATTTTTTGCCAAAATATTGTATTTAAATAATTTTTTTTTGTCATAATGTGTCCTTAAAACAATTTTATACATGTATTCTATTCTAAGTGACACTAAATATCATGAAAATTATCCATTTATGCGCTTCACGGTTCCGAACGTAGTCGGATACCTTTTAAGAGTTATTTTTCTTCAAGTTTATAATAATTTGCGTTAACTTAATAGTTTATTCGATTTTCATTATTCAGTTACTTTTAATTTATAGATAAAAACTTGGACATTTTTTTGTGATATTATTTGTTCAATAACAAAGGTTTATTACTTCTTATCATTTGTTTCATGTAATTTGTGTAAAAATGCATTTCTGTTTGGAAAAGGTAAATATAGAGATGACAGTTTCTTTTATCTTTTTAAAATTCAACCTGCCTATATTTACAGCAATTACCATATTACCTAATTTATTACCCATATTACCTAAAGTGTTAGTCAAATATGGGAAATTGCAGAATTTGTTTTGGAGCTTCTTTATACATATAGCAACAAGAGTTAGAGCTTTTTTCATATACCATTCGAAAGACTACTCTAAATACCTTTGAAATATCGTAATTTCGGGAAAATGGAAAGTGTTTTAGAGTAGTATAGTTCCAGTTAAGTGCTTTGGTGACAATATTTTCCAAGTTTACTTTATTTATTGTATTAGTTACTTTATTTATTGTTAAGTTACATTCCTCAAAGGTGAAATTGCTACACCAAGAAATAATGTACGTAACGACATGTAAATTTCAGGAGTGATACTGGTAAGGTGGATTTATGCAAATGATTAAAAAAGAAGAGAAATAAAATTATTATAAACGAATTTATTCAGCATCTAATGGGCCCACCTCCGGCAGCTGTACAGACTTCAATCCGGCGATAAATTCAATCAGTCCATTCATGGTTGCCGGAGGTAAACATTACAAAGCCATATCCACTGCTGTGCGCAGATCATCCACGGTTTGCGCTACTGGTCCTCGGTTCATGTCACGTCCGATGAGATCCCTCAGGTGTTCGATGGGATTTAGATTTGGAGAGTTTGCTGGCCATGGAAGAATGTCAAATCCAGTCAGGTTGTTAAAAGTTCGTCGTGCAACATGCGGCCTGGCATTGTCTTGCTGGAATACCGTGTTGGATGCGCCCTGCAACAAGGGCAGAACAGCAGGTTCTATAACTATTGTGACGTAGCGGTCCCCTTTCAAACGACCGTCAATGTGTGTACCAGAGGAATCCTGTGACCAAACAGTATGCCACCCCAAACCATGATGCCCAGTGTAGGACTGGTTTGACGCTGGGCGAAATGGGTTGATTGGTAGTGTTCTACTGGGTACCGCCATACCCGTCGCCGGCTATCATTCCTCCACAGACAGAAACGAGATTCGTCCGTGAAAAATACCCTATGCCATTCGATGGTTCAGGTACGATGACGATGACACCACGTCAGGAGTCTAGCCCTGTGTTTAGTGGTCAACGGTACCCCTGTTGCTGGTACACGTGCACGTAATTGTACTACATGCAATCTGTTGCGTATGGTTTGAGTGGACACATATCCACCTGTTCCTGGAGGCAACCGGCTTCGGATGTCACGTGCCATGGAGGAAGGGTCTCGAATAGTGAAATTGGTGAATACGCTGGTTTGTGCGCTCTGACGTGCGCCTGTCCGCACTTCTTCCTCTTCTTCATGCACGTAGACCTTCCTGAATCCTTCGTGCGGCACAACGTTGGGCACAACGCATTGTGTCCAACACGAATTGCTATTGTGCGCATCGACAAACCCAGTTCAGAGAGATCGATTATACGGTCACGTTCCCCGGTCATTAACTGATGGTATTGACCTCGCCGACATCTCAGAGGCGTTTTCTATGCTTCAGAAATCGCAAATGCTACGCACAACCTCAGATACTGTTTATGAGAAGGGAAAGTTGCTAGCCTTTATAGCCTAAATATGAGTACCACTTAATCAGATGTTTGCGGAAGTTTAATCATATGTATATCCATCTCACCACTGTCGCCCCTGAAATTTGCATGACGCTTCGTGCATTATTTCTTAATGCTACAATTTCACGTTTGAGGAGTGTATTATAATTATTTGTTATTGTATATTATATGTTTATGTGTTATTGTATATTATATGTTTATTTGTTATTGTATATTATATGTTTATTTGTTATTGTATATTATATATGTTTCTTTGTATATATTTTTTAAGTACTATTATGAATTTTTTATAAGACCATTTACCTTAATAAGTTTTAACGTGTGCTCCCTTGGTAGCTCGGAGAATGTCTCTCTCAGCGGTATACCAGTTCCCGCCAAGTGTTCTTTAATATGCCTTGCTCTTTATAAGCATGCATTCTAAGCCTTTTCTGAAGTATTCTTATCGAATATATTTGCGATATTTGAAGTTCACTTGATGCTTCACAATGTGGTTCAATATAACTCCGTTGAAATGATTACTGAACGTGTTCAACGTTTGCTTCACTCACACTAGGCCTGCCACTTCTTGGAAGATCCTTAACGCTGCCTGTTTCTTTAAACATTTCATACCATCGCTTTATTGATTTTGCACCAGGAAGTTTGCTTTCACTATAACGGTGAAATTTACGCTGAAAATTAATGGGCAATTTTGTTTCGTGAAACCAAAGCACACATTGGGCTTTCTCTTGACTTTACGGCAAAAAAAAAAAAAAATACCGATGATCAAAAAAATGTTTCCCATAGTCACTCTTGAAGGAGCATTCATGTCATCTGTTGTACACAAAAAAACTACTAAAAATGACCTATTCAATGATACAAAAGTTACATTATTATATTAAACAGTTATTTTGTAATAAGTTTTCATACTCAGGGCAAGACTTTTTTATCACTCTATGTTATTACTTTTTTATTGAATGGATAATTTTTTTCTGCGTACATATATATTCCATAATTCGTTTTATATTTTAATATAAATCCGAATTTTAATTTTAAGAACAGTATGTATTTATTGAATGATGTGGGGATGTAGAACAAGGGTGTCAAACTCAAAGGTTAACTTGGCTTAAACAAACAAGGTTTAACTTTAGGTGAGCCGCAACAAAAAAATAAATATTCATAGAAACGTAGGTTTATTTCGAATATAATACTTTAAACTAAACATATATTATGGAACAAGACAAATTTAATGCTTACGCTCTGACATTTGACATCTCTTCTCTGCTACTATCTTTCCTATTTTCCGGGAGAAATTTCCTTATTTTATTATATATTAAGGTGTGCCGATATATTGGCCGCGAGCTGGACACCCTGATGTAGAACATAGGTTCCCAAAGTGGTTCCTACGGACCCTTGTAGTGGTCTCTGTGAATTCCAACGGGGGGGGGGCCGGCGGCGGCAAATTAAAAATTATTTTGGATGAGTGTGGGCAACGTTAGGGGTCCGTGAGAAGTTTATTATTAAGTAAAATATTTGTGATCTTTTTCGTAAGTATGAAAATTAAAAATAAGTTGGTCATGATTTTTAAGTTTTAAAAATTTTTAGAGTAAAATATTGTTGCTAGGTACATAAAATAAAAGCAATGGGAAGCGTCGCACGGTGGAAGTCAGGCGACCGAATATGCAAGTTTAAAAAGGAACAAAATCTGGACGCTACATGCAATAGCTTATCTAAAGTATGGAAGTATAAAAAAGTCGTGAATCTAGTCAAAAGTTCAGTTTTGTTTTGTGCTTGAACCCCAGATATGAAGTGAGTGTAACAAATTTTCCTTAGCTTTGAACAAAAGCAGTACTGTTCTCTGTATTGTTACAAAGATAAGGTATGTCACGTGCATGTTTTTGAATACAATTGATATCTTTTTGTACATAAATTTATTAACCAAAGTTATTCTTCTGTTAAAGTTAAAATTTATAAAAAAGTCTTATATCATTTTTTCTTTATCATGTTCAGAACATCAAATTTAAATTTGATATTTTTCTATTATGCATTGAGATAGGGTTATTTCACTTGATAGAAAAATGGGTCCAGGGGAACCATTGATGAAGAATGTGAAAACGTGTATATCTGTCATAATCAATCTAACTTACATAAATATTTTGCAACATTTTTCTATCAGAAATTCATTCCCGTGTGCGTTCTTTAATATTATGGAGTCTTTTAAAATTGTTTCTGTTACTTTATGATGTTTTTTACAGTTTTTAATTATGTGTGTGTTCCAAATTAGTTCAAATCCTTTTACATTCTTTTGAAATTATGATTATTCGGCTGTGCAATTTTTCAAATCTAATATACATAACACGTTTCTTCAAATGCTTGAAGAAACTAGGTTTCAAGTTACGTATAGAGAAAATTTTGAATTTTATTTTTCATATTTTTGAAACTTCTGCAATGGCTCAACAGCCCTGGGTGGGCCCTGGGCTTCTCCAGAAGTCATCTCCAGGTATCTCTACTTTTGGCGACTGTTTTTCAGTTTTTGACCTTTAAAGTATTGAGATCTTTTTCGACACAATCAGCACATCTTAGCGGGAGTCTACTTCGAGGTTTATTTCCCATAGGCTTTGCCAAAAAGATTTTCTTGCAGCAATGATCTTTATTCATTCTAGCCAGATGACTAGCCAATTTAAATCTCTGTAATTTGATGAATTTTACAATATCAGGTTGTCTGCAAATTTTATATTCTAATTTTTGAAACTTGTCTTGCTCACTTTACGAGAGTCAGTTGTACAAATAAGTAAAGGCATGTATATAAGTATGTGTTTAAGTTAAAAGAACATTTCAGACGGACTGTATATATTTCACCTTAATCATATAGAACAGACATAATTACATATTTTGCATAAGAATATGGATATTGTCAATGGTGCATTATGTAATCGTGAAAGGAAATATGTGCCACCTGATTTGTTTTATTTGAGTTTTGCTCTTAAGCTATTGGCAACAGGAATACTTTAAAGTTGCAGCTGTTTGAAAACTGACGGAGAAGTATTGTTTCACTTATTTATGTAATCATGGTAATATAGATTAAAATAACTTCTACACATCTATAGTAAATATTTTTTGAAATTTCTAACTCAAAAAGTATTTTTTTTTCAGATATAATTATATTTGTGATACTGGAACTAATTCCTAAAAAAAAACAGTAATTGTTGAATTCAAATTTATTTTACTTTCATTCATATGCGCTTTCATGGTGAATTTTATATAAAAGAGAAGGAAACACACACAAGTTTATTTTTACCATTAATGAAGAAACGAAAGCAGTAAATGAAATAGCACACACACACACACAATTTAAAGTTTAATATTTAATATCGATTCTCTAATTTTTGTTTCATCTTAAGGAAACTATACATTTCTAAAATATATACAATATTAGTTAAAATAATAATCACAAAATGAGAATTCAATGGTTTAACTTGTGATTTATTTTCATTTCATCTTCTTCTAAAGCACTACTGCCTGTTGCAAACCAAGGCTGTCTCGCAGTCTTCTCCATCTGGCCCTCCATCCAATTACTCTTAAGTTATTTTCGACGTTATACAGCCGACTAGTTGGTGGTCTTCCTTTCTGTCGTTTTCCATCGATTCTTGAAAAGGTTATCTTTTTCGTTGCAAATAAGTCATTATATCTAAATATGTGATCCAACCATTTAATGTGGGATATTTTTGTTATTTTTGCAATGCTGGGTTCGCCATATTTTTCATAAATTTCATAGCTATATAGTATTTTCCACACGTTGTTAATTATATTCATTTAGGCGAACTGAATAAATGTAACAAAGATTGTCGAGACATATTTAATAATTTTTAAAAGCAAATTATAAAAAAAATTGTTCTATTATAGGAAAAAACACGTACGATGTACGCAAGTGGTGACGGAAAAAAAATTAATAAAACAAAACAAAAACAAAGCCATCAAATTTTGACTGGGTTAAGAACTTTTGCTTCCTAAAAGAGATGAGAAAGAGTAATGGGCTGACTGAGGAACTGGATTGGTCACTTGATTAAAGTACGGTTAATAGGATTAGCCGTAATAAATAAGTTGTGCTGGAAGATGTCGTCTGAAATATATTAATCGCTTATTTTTGACATTAATCGTTTTATTTTTCGAAAAATGTGAGAGTTTTACTTTTTGATTTTAATTAAGTAGTCTTACTTATTCGACATGTCACTTTAATTTAATCTATGCTTTTAAATTTTTGTGTCATATTGCCTCCCATTATAATTTATTAAACCTTTAATATCTAATTTAAAAAAAATTCCAGCAGATTCATCTATTTTAAAATGAACTGCAGGGAAATTAGGAGAAAATGAAGATATGTTTATTTGTTTATATTCTCTCAATAATGCGTTGTACCAAGTCTGTTACTAACTCATCCAAACAGAAAAAGTTGTTTAATCTGAAAAGTGCCTTAAGGCCCCTCAACCTTTTTAACATCAGGACCGGTTTCATAGAAAAGTTTTTTTTTATTTCTTTTTTCTACGAACCAGGTGGAAGAGGATTTTTTTATGAGATTATTCTAGCGAATTTCCATTTCACTTACACATTTTACTGTCTCATTGTTGCATTTTAGTAAGATACGTTATTTCTATGTACCATAAATTCCAGTATATAACGCGCACCTATACTTTCAAGCTTAATTTTTTAATTTTTAGGTACATTCGCGGTATAACGCGCACCTCCATTTTACGAAGAAATCTGAAATATTAGTATACATTGCTCTTATGTTTTGAAGTCATTTATTCGAGGTATTATCCCAGACTTTTGACGAAATGATTTTCTTCTAGAACCACAACTATTTTAGTTCATAAGTCAAGTCATTTCTTTTAAATAAACAGTATTTCAAAACGTATAGAAGTACAAAATTTTTTTTATGCTCATCTCTTTTGTTATTTTTAAAGCTATCGTTTTCATACCCGGCGTATAACGCGCACTCTTAATGCTGTTTTCAGTTAATGTTAAAATATAGGATCCGAATTTGGAACATTTTTTCAGATATAAAAGAAATGAAACATTAATGTGATATTCTGGCTTCACTGTCCTTTAGAGAGCAGCATTTTTTTTTATCATACTTCCCATTTTTAACCGAGTTGAATCATTTTTTCTGGTATAAAATGTGTTTCGCATTTTTTATCCTATACCGCAATGTTAAATGGGCTTTGCCTCCACGTATTAAAACAAAAAAAGAAAGTATTCACGGAATATTTTGAAATTTTTAAAAACACTATATTGTTAACAGAGGTACAAGTTATAATACTGCAAATTTCCAAGGAAATTGGGTCATTTTTCTGTCTGAAAATGGGCTTCGCGTTTAGTTAGAGCTCTCGTACTTTCACCGAAGACAACCTCAAGTGTCGATCTTATTTTTTGTGTTAAAAGTGCGCGTTATGCGCCGGATTTTACGGTATTTAGCTTTGTTATATACAATGCAATAATTGTTCTTTTCTGTTCATAATGCAAGTCATCTTCTGTTATGTTGCCTAGTCTTTGAACACTCCAGCTTTAAGACTTAATATTTGATTTAGTTGTGTGTGTGTGATGAACGTTAAATTTCTAAAGAGCAGAAACAACACCATCTTATTTTGTTTCAATCATTGACGGTTATAGTCGCGAACTCGTGGCCAGCGTTATTTCTGTCGAGTCATAGGTTCGAGTCCTGGTACCACTAAAGACGCTCCATGTAGAAGGGCTGATATATATTAAATCTTTCAAGGTTCATCTCATTGGCATGGTGTTGAATTTTGGAGAGTGGGATGCCAGTTCAGATGTCGCCATCGTAACTTAACCGTGGCTCAAAATTATGAGGTTCGTCGCTAGTAGTCCTTGTGTTGCTGTAAGATGCGATGTTAATAAACAATCAATCAATTAATTCATTGACCTTATTAGCAAATTTCCACTTACTTTATTGAAGAAAAATTCACTATTGAATACAGTATATGATTGCAACTTTTAGAAAATTGAGTATATGTATGATGGAATTTCATAGCTCTTTCTCTGTACACCATATTTCAGAAAGAAAAAAAATATGGATAACAAGTAGGGATTTTCACAGAAACTAACGTAACAGATGTATATATAAATAACGTAAAAGGGAAATAGATATTATTTTACTTACTTTTTTGTTTTATATTTGTTAAAAAAAATTAAATTTAGTACTTTAGAAACTATATATTAATCTTCATATATAATTAAGCACTGTCGAGAGAGAGAATTTTCCTTTTAACGACAGTTAATATATTTTGGGGAATGACTGAAATGTTTTAGCCAAGTGTTATTCTGAAGTCTCATTCACACGAAGGCAGTAAACAACGAACGACAAAAATGTTAGACATATCTGCAAGGGCACTAAGATCTATGATTGGCTGTGTGTTTACCATTCGCGGCTGATTGCCTTGGTGTAATTGAACTTTAAATCATCTGTAATATAGAAATTTCTGAGTTTAATGTAGTTTAGAGGGTTCACAGTAAATGTCTTGTATAAAAAGACTCTTTAAAAAAATTGGATGTTAAATTGAAATTTCTTATAAATAAAATTTCAAAAATGCATGGTGTACTACCATCATTATATTTGCATTTAAATTCAATAACAATTTCTTCAAAAGGCTGTATAGAATTATTTAAATATATTAATACTAAAAATCTTTTATAAGATATGTTTTATTTTATGTAATATATATTGTTTAATATTATTTATGAATTTATAAATTTTTTTTTAACTTTCTAAGAACTTAATATATACGACTTCAGTGATTCAATACCTTTTTGGGTTGGAACAAATTACTATTTTAATTATAAGTATTTTTTGTTTTGTCATATAAATACGAAATCAGTTTTAAACTACGGAATTTTTCGAGTTTATTTAATTTCACCTACCTGGTTTAAATAATTTATAGCTGTCCCTGTTTATGATTATTTCATTTAGAGAAGAATTCTCTTTTTCTTTTCAAACATTAACTACATAGCCTTATTGGTTTCACATTTTGAATGTTATAATGCTAAAAAAAATCTCCTCCTGTTGGAATTTACTTATATAAACGATTACATGAATTAAAATATCATGAAATTTTAAAAGAAATTAAGAAAAACATTGATATCAAATATTTGAACCATATTAAACTGTATAGCGCATTATTGTCAGACTTTTCGTTTGAATTATTTATAGTACGTTGAATTTTATATTGTGTGATTTTTACACTATCCTGTTGAATAAATTTACTTATAAAGAATCGATATATTTCTGAGGTTATTGATAAATTTACTAACAAAGAACCTGTATATTTCTGAGATTATTGTTAAATTTACTAACGAAGAACCTGTATATTTCTGCACTTGATATGTGATATTATTCAAGTGAATTTAATCGTCCTAATATTACATTTCAATGTTCCTGCTTCTTATCTGTTCATAGAGTAAAAGGAAAGGACATGACGTACTCGAAACTTGCGTTTTGTAAATTGAAGCTCATCCTTTTTGAAGTCATTTCCTTATTATTACGTTCCTTACATTTGCTAAAGAAGTTGAATGAGCTGAATATCTGTAGCCTAAATTATCTCTGTTTTTTATTGTACCTATCTTCGATTTCATATGTTTTAAAATTTTTATCTCATTACACAATGTATAACATTTTTTTCCCTTCTTGGATAATAATTGTTATTTCCTAATTTCTTGCGTTCTAAAAGCATATAAAAAGGCTAGTATTTTCCATAAATCGTTTTTTTTGTTACAGGGACATTGATATTTAAGATTTAGTCATTTTCCAGTACACATTTTTTCTCTTTTCAAATTAATAAGATTTCATTTTATGTGCAGTAGCAAATGCTAGTCTTCCATATATTTGAAATAGACCGGTCTTGGCATTCAATCATTAACAATAACAAAAATCCTGTATCCTGAAGGTCCTAAGTTAGGATCTAAGTGCCTAATTATTAAATATACTTTTGAGATTGCATTAAGAGACTTTAAGGGTATGAAAGACGAATTTTTCTATGTGTTTGTGCAGCTTACAAAAAAAGGAAAAGTAAGTACGCTGTAAAAATTTTCAATAAAATGTGTGCTGCCTGTATGAATCGGTAATTCCGAAAGTGGTCCATATCGATCCCCAGAGGTCTATGACGACCTACAAGGGGTCCACGTCAGCGAAAAAGTAATTTACGGGGTCCATGAGGTGTAAATGGGGTCTATGATAGTGGCTCTCATTAAACCAAATCGTGACTTTAACTTTAAAAGAAAATTTAATCAAGTAGAAACCAGATTTACTCATTTAACAGATTTATTTACTAAATTTAATGAGGTTAATTTGCAGTTACAATGACCATCATTTCAGCGTTGTTTGCCGGAATTAAGCGAAGGAGTATAATATTGGACGTTTCTGAATTCTCCGAGTTTCTCAATTTCTCTCAGACAATCTGCCAGGAAATTGGACAGGAACTGATCGGAATAGTCACTAACGGAGATCTTAGAGTAAAGTTTAGAAATGGATATCAGCAATTTTGGAAGCACCAGAATGTATGAAACACACTAAATTCATCCATTCCCTTTATAGCATTTGTTTGTTGCTCAGTTATTTTATGTATTTAAATTTTAATTTAATTCACATGAGTGTCTTAAGTTTTGAACACTATACTTCACTGCAGTTAGAAATTTAAATCTTTTAAAGTAAATAGCTCTATACCAGCTGTCAAAAAGACATTTAAATTGATAAATTTGCAAAAATTCAATTTTAGTCAAGTAGGGGTCCACCTAAATCTGAAAAACATGGCAAGGGGTCTATGAGACAAAAAAAAATTTGGGCACCTCTGCTATAGATTATATGTTGGCATATCTGTTGGGGATTAAGACAAAGAGCGTATGTGTACCTCGCTTCATTTGCGAGAACTGGAAAAAGCTCTGGTTGGCATGATAGAAATTGATATGTTATTGAGCAAAATAATTTAATATCATATCTAGAGCGGGTGTAATATTTAAATTCGTATCAATTGATTATTTTAAATTTTATTGTTGTTGGTCCATAGTTGAATCCAGAAAAATATTGAAATTTCAAAATAAATAATGTATATCAGATATCCGAGTATACCTTTGTCCAACTTCCCTGTGTACCTGAGTTTTCTCGTACCCCTTCCACCGGAGAAAAAAACTCCCATAATCAGAAGAGAGTAGTAAGTCTGAGATCAAAGGAGACAATGAAGAACTAAATTATAATTCTACAGTCGAGGAGAGAAATCCATACTTCTCCTCCCCACCCAATCAAAGTGACTTAATCAGAGGTCTTGATCTCACCAAATCCAATAGTTAGCTCTTGACGTATAGGCTTAAGTTGGGAAATTTATGTATGAACGTACTAAAATCACGTATCAGAGGAAGCGTCATGTAATGTTTTCAAGCTTTTTCATGCGTCAAGATGGATTCTGTTTCTGCCACTATGTAACCGGTCTGTTTGAAGCAATTATAAGTGATTCTAGTCCAAATGAGTGGTACTTCTACATATTTTCTCGTCTAGAAGTCTGAAGGTCGTGCTTCTTCACGATGGAAGTACATAGCCATCTCTTCCTCTGATTCACCCTATTTAGCTCAAAAAGGATTTTAATAGCATAATGTAATTGATAATTGTGTTGGAATAAGATGAGCTTGTATGAAAAATTACTGGAGACTTCAAAGAGATGGGATTTTTAATGTGTCTCCAAGGCAGTTTTATCAAGTTTCCTTGTTATCTTTGCCTTTGGGACAGTAGAGACACCAAAGTGCACTGCAACACATGGGACTAGCCGCAGAGAACCGAATTCTCTGTGGGAAGATGTAGCGTCAAGTAGGAGCCACTGGTAAACCACCAGGAGGTACTAATGTTTCCACTCCATATTAAATTTGGTTTAATCAAACAATTTGTCAAAACCTTCAAGATCTTTCTCTTAATATGTTTGAGGTGAAATTTAAAAATGGTGTCTTCGTCAACTCTTATAGATAAAAAAGCTCCTGGTGTGTGAAAAATTTCCCAAGGGGCTAAGTTAAGAATTAAAAAGCGTCTTGGGACAGTCTTGTCTGAATGTTTAAGGGCTTTTCGGGTAATCTTAAATCAGAAAGTTGTATAAAACTGATTAAGACTGCAGTGGAGAACGAGGGTAAAATGGTGTGCAGCATGTCCCTGATAGTTCATGTCTTGTATGCTTACTTAAATAAATTTAAGAGTAATAGGGGAACGTGTTTCCATCAAGATATGTTGAACTTCAAACGTAGCTACCAAGAACGGTTTAGTGAGAACATGATGGGAGATTATATTTGGGGGAAAAGTCGTGAAAATAATTTACATATTGTAAACGTAAACCTTCGAAACTCTCATTTTAAAATTTCTTGTAATAATTCATTCACAATTGAGTAAATATGTTTCACCTTTTCCGCATATGTATTTGTCTTTCACTTTATATAAATGAATACATACATAATTATATACACGAATACATAGATCTTCTTATTTTGAATTTCCCACACTTTGAATAACACTGTCCTGGTTACTAAGACAAAGTTTGAGGAGAAGAATAGCTATTTTCTCGTGTCAGACAGATACCATTAGAAAAGATAATATTTACTACATAGGAACAAAAATGATATAACTGTTATTAAAAATGCTTATCACACGTCAGAAAAAATGTTCACTATTTCTATGGAATTAGCAATATAATATCCCCGTATTAACTACTTTCTCTCTGTGGATGTAGACAAGTTAATTTGTGTACCAAAAACACGTTCTTGGATGTTTCTGTTTAAATTCAGATTTAAGTAATTCTGCAGAAATTTTTGTGTGGATTGAAGGAAATTAGATCATATGTATAAGAAATATGCAAAAACTATGCGTAAAGGAAATTATCATAAAAACAGAAATAAAAAAAGTTGTATTTTTAATTGATTGCCGTGTTTAAAATGATAACTGCTTATGTAATGCTTTAAATTGCTGGAATAAAATAGTTTGGAATGAAATTCATGATAGAAGCAACTCATTTTTCATTTTTAGCTAACACAAAATTCCAATTTTCACTTTACCATAAGTTTTGTGCATAAATATTGTAGTTTTTTTATAAATTGTGCACAAGAAGTTTTTATGAATCAGATTGGGGCTTTATACCTTTATGAATTGAAGTCCTTATAAAATTACAGTAACAGTACATTTGAAGTAAAATAAAACAAAATGGCAAATACTTGCACAAGAGGGAATTCAAATTAATACATTTTTTGCCAATACGTGTATCTGGTCGGAGAAAAACACATAATACATGTCAGTCCAAACTCATCTTCACTGACCACATTTGATATGCTACTCTGATTGGTTTGAAGAAACATTTGATCTTTTGTCTCCCTTATAAACATTGATTTTTTGAACGATTAACTGAGAGATGCCGATGCCTCTGATATTCGTAAAATCCAGGCATTGTTTCATTGCTGTTGTCTTAGTTTCATAACTCAGCTTTTTATTTGCGTTTATTTATTATGACTTTTTTAAATGGTTGTCTGTACTAATCGACGCCCCGTTTCATGAGATCCGGATTAATTAGGGTTTGTTGCATTGATTGTCCTTGGGCTTCGAGTTCTATTATACATTGTTTAGTGAAGAATTTCTTAATTTCTATAACTTACGAAAATTGATTCTTTATGGCATAGTATTTTTATGTAATCAAGGAAGATTTCAGAAGTATATGTAACACCTTTTTTCTTTAAAAAGTATTTTAATTTTTGTTTAACTATTTAAATTAGTTAAAACTAAATAAAACAAATTTTACACACTCATATCACAAGTCTGAAAAAAATAAAAAACACCTAATATTTCTCTAAATTCTCTACCTAATTTCTTTAAAAGTAATGGAAAAATATAATTTTTGACGATACAGTGCTCCGCATTAAGAAATATTTATCTGGTAACCTCAAATGAAACAAGAATGAGAAAAAAATATTATTTCTATTAATTATCATGTTTGCTGCATTTATTAAGACAATGAACGAAAAGTTTACATCAGAATAATTAATAAGAAGCTATTGATTTTCTTGTCAAGGAAAACCCCTCTTTTTATGATAATCTCTGAGAAAAAGTATCGGGAATATATTTGTCTTAATTGTGTGTGTGGAATCACATTTTTTGTATTGTTAAATAAATTGTTTAACTTTCCGTTTATATTGTACAACTCTTTTGATCTTAGCCGATTTACATTTATTTCAATGTTTCCTATTTATTTTCGTTGCTTCCGTTGCATCTTTTATATATAACCGATTCTGAAATGTGTTTAGTCTATACTCTCATGAACCGACTAGTTTCAAGGTTTAGTAAATAATTTATTCACTATCTTAGTAAAAAATTCGCCTTAAGACGAGCTTTTCCATACAAATGACGGTACTTTTTTCATTAAATTTCTAAAAAGGTGAAAATATATGTCTGATATGACCAGGCAGATTATTTTTTTAGATAGGAATTGCATACTGCTTTAATAAAGAAACTCAAGTTTTTTCTTAAAGTTTCAAAATTCATGGAAAAAAGAAATATTTATATTTTTATAGCATGAAATAATTGTACTCATTTAATTATTATTGCTTCTAAAAAACAATTTTGTATGTGTGTGTGTATACTTTTACCTATTTAACTGACATCTTCGCCTAGAAAAGTATTCGATCAAAAAGTTTTTTCTTCTTTTATTAATAACAGATTTTATGTATTAAACATGTATCCATATCGCCTTTAGACGCTACTATGATATTTATAAACAGTGAAAATTGCTTAACACGAAACTGAAGGGACTGAAATATTTTTTTGTGTTAAAAGAATTTAGTGTTAAAGGATATTTTAAAAAAGAAACATATATCAACAAAAAAATAAATTTATTAAAGTTTACTTTATTTACATAGATTTGTATATATGCATATGTTTAATAAAATAAATTAAGCAAAAACATTCACCAGAACTTAAAGAAATTTAATGCAAAATTTTCATTTTTTTTTTTAAAAAAACAAAACATTTATTGAGTTTTTGGTAAATAATTTGATATTTTTCTTTGCATTGTATTTTTTTAGCATCAAGTTGTCAACAAATTGTTTGATATCCTCCATTTTGTTATTCATTTCATCATTGTAATGTGCGTCTAAATAACTGCGAATACTTTTCATGACGTTCCTCATTTGGTTCATGTGGGAACAAGAACTGCAGTATTCATTTAATTTTCATCGTCGTAATCTGCATCAATGATACTTTTTGAGTTTTGAAAAAAACTCCAAAATGTCTTTGTCTACCATAATAGGGACTGTATACACATTATCATCATCTACTGCAATGAATTCTTCCGATAATACAATAAGACAATCCAATCCGGCTGTTGTTTTCAGTATTTTGTTCAATCGCAGAAGGGAAATTTGTTAAACGATTTTCGTTTCGTATTAAGAGAAAAAAAATGCATGAAAATACATAGCAGTTTGTCGGAATCGTTATATTATTTCGTGTTAACCGATATTTCGTCTTACACGTTTTCACTATATATATAAAATTCTTTCCTCTCTACGCCCCCCTCCCCCATTTTTTTTAATCTATGAATATTTTTAAAAAGTCTTGCAATTTTAATCTTTTAAGAACTTCGATCGATAAGCATCAGAAAATCCTTTAAAAGGATTTCTTGACGTAAAATTTGATGCTGTTTACATATTGGATGTGAAGGTATACCGAAAACTACGAATATTCTAAAGAAATGTCTGAAAGACTTACAAAAATTTTTACCATGAAAAGATTTATTTTTTGAGCTCAATGAGCATTCTGTGATAAATATTGCAGAAATTTCCCCAACCGCTTTACATAAGAAATATTTTATTTTCATAAAAAAAAACGAAGCACATTTTGGAAATATTGATTTTGGGTGTACACATAACAAATTTCTCATTAAAATAACTTAGTTTTCTTGGTGCTAGTTTCATTTATTGTCAGTTTTAAGTATCTTGCAATGCAATAGTATACTTCTAAAGGCAAAAAATTTAATTACGTTATTATCTATTTGATGCACGTAAAAAAAGACCTTAAATTTAAAGGGATGTATCATTGATAAAAATTACGCTCTCTCTTTTTTCTCTCTCCACACACACACATTGTAAAGTAATGCGAATATAAGAAAGTAAACGTTTTAAAACTTAAATCTTCTTTTTAGGAAACATAAAAACTATAAACTTAGAGTACATGGAATTACTAAGTGCAATATGTTGGGATTATTATAATGAATGAATAAGTAAATTAAAATAGAATTCATCTAAATAAAATTAAAATCAGATTAGATTTCTTTACTATAACTATTAATTTCTCATCTTAGTTTTTTAAAAATTTACCCTTTTCCATTTTTGCTGTAATTCTTATATATTTTACTCTTTGTTTTTCATTGTTATATATGGTTATTTTGAGTTTAAGCTGTAGAAGAGGAATTTGAACATGATGCTCGGGATTTTAATAAGCAATTTTCTGTTTATACTTTTTCAACATTCAATCGTTATTCAGAAAAAATTGTAGTGAACTATAAAATATATAAGTACTTTTTGTGGGTTCTGGTAAAAAATATTTTTATTACAATTTTTTATCTTTCTTTTCTTGGAAAAAAGTGTACAGTAATCTTAATAATTTGATCCGTTTTAAAATTTGTATTTCTAATTCAAATAAATAAATAAATGAATAAAAAAGAAATAAATAAATAAGTGAACAGCAAATGTTTTGAGAAAATTATGTATTCATAGTTTACGTGATTTTTGAGACTATCACTCTTAGTACCTCAAGTTTAAAAAAAAATTTGATCATTAACATTGCTGCATATTAGCATTATTTATTCTGTATTCAGTAGCTTCTGTGCTCTTGATCGTTTCAATTATTTATTTATTTTTGGATATAAATACTTGAAACCGATGAAGATATTTTTTCCCTCGCTGTTTTACTCAATTCTTTAGAATTAATTTAGATGTTCTTGGAAATCAACAATTATTTTGATGTACGCCTCACAATCTGTCGTCATTTAAACTTCGCTTTTTAAAGTAGTTTTTCAAGCAGAACCAGCTGTTATAGCCTTTAAATGCCCCATTTTTCATTTCAGACTTGTTGAAATCTCGTCAATATGTTTTTTATCCGAGAAATTTTCGACTTATGTCATCCTTTTACAATTGCAGGTCACGGATGGACAAAGCAATTTAAAGAATCGTAATGAGTGGTATAATACCAAAGAGAGAGTGACAAAATGAGGTATTGCTTTTTTTGCTCTAAGGGTATTTATTCTGAGTTTAGCAGACTGTGACCCAGAAACACCCTGCATTTAATCGAATTATTTTCTTTTATATTTTTATCGTGGAAATTAGATGTAATTACAAAATTATTGTAATGGTTTATACGTTATGTAATATGACTGCTCCTTTCACTTAATATGTGCAATTGTAGGTAGGAGTCGTTTAAAAAATAATCATACAGAAAAAAACATTTTAATTTAAAAATTTACATGGGACCTCAATAGCCGAATGTTCGTAGTCGTGAACTCATGACCGGTCTTGTATCTGTCAAGTCGTGGGATCGAATCTTGGTGCTACTTAAGTCCCGCGATGTAGAGAGGCTAAAGCTGTCGAGGCTGAAAGTTCTCACTTTGGCATTGTGTGGAAGTTTGGTGAACGAGGTGCCAACTCTGGTGTCGTGCTCGTCATTTAATCATAGTTTATAATTATGAGCTCCATCGCCAAAAGCTGCTGCAAAGGATGTCATTAATAATCAATCACAGTAATTTATGACGAGTTAATTAACTTTGAAACTCGCAAGAGAGCGGGCATGCGCAAATAGGATATTAGAGCAAAGAGGTGGCGCTGTTGTCGATGGGTAGAGTGAAAAAAAACCCACAGTCGATCTAGTTAGAAGGTAGTTGTTATGTGGCGTTCAAGTGAAGAGTCTCGTTTCCATCGCGCTCTAAAACATATTTTCAAAAGGTGATCACCGATCGTAGATTAAAATCGAAGTTGTCCATTGCAAAAATGCAACAGAATGTTATTGAGGATTACTGGAAGCTTGTGGCAAAAGTTCCTTACTCTTTTGGACGGTTGCACGATGAGACTGGGAGGGTGTGATTCTTACGCATGCTGTGCCTGCAAGACAAACTGTCTAAGTAGACTCTTATTGCCGATTTCTAAAGTACCATCTGTGATTGCGGCTATGCGGCGCTAACGTCCACGTTTATTTCAAAACAATCTGTCTATCGCGTTGCATGACAACACTCGTTGCCACTTTACAAACAATGTCACTCTTCTGTTGACGGTGACAGTGGAAAATCTTGGAACAGCTTCTCTACTCACCTGACATGAGCTCTTGTTACTTCGATCTGTTTCTGGAGTTAAAGTAACCTCTCCGAGGCCGCCGATTTCAGGACGTTTCATCTGTACGCTTCGCAGTACGCAACTCCACCGCTGACATCAATATTCAACACCTTACCAATGGTCTCCAACGGCTTCCTGACATTTGGCAAAAGGCTATAAGCTTAGCTGGTGATTACTTACGAGGAATGTAGTGGAACTGTACTTGTAAATTCATTAAAAGTAAATTTATAACTATGTTGCCATTACTTAATTTACTACCCTCGTAGTATGAGAATCGCTGTTTATTTTATGTTCATTTGTGTATTATTTGCTCTCATTAGTAGATAATGCTGAAATTTCATTCTCTTCAAGGACAGTAACAGATGATCTCATATTTCCTAATTCAAATAGTACCTAAATAATTAAGAGGTCTGTGGAAATATATACATTTGTTTTCATTTCCTTAATATTCTGTTTTTGTTACTTAACAATGTCGTCTTTTGAATGTTCGTTAATTTCATAATAAGACTACTTTTCCTTTTCTGATGGTGATTAATATAT
>BMAV01001084.1:53487-88812 GCA_019973955.1 Trichonephila inaurata madagascariensis
ATTCTATTATATAGAAATCCATTATAGATTATATATCTATTGAATTCTATTATAGATCTGGAAAGAGAAAGAATGGGTGAAGTTCAATTAGATAATAATTAAATAACAGTAATTTTTTAATTTGATTTCTCATCTTTTGAATTAGAAGCACTTTTTTTCATAACTCATCCGAATTTTTGAACATTAAAAGCATACTGTAATCAGGTTTATATGCCGACATTGATTTAAAGCTAGTTGCATTCTATTACAAGCTATAAAAATACGAAATCTGATAATGTCTTAGTTTTTTGTATTATCAAAGTAAAATTTTGCGAATTAGATAACTCAAATATTGTTTTATTGCGGTTTTTATCATTTTTATTGCTGCATTCAAAATTGTGTGAACTCAAATAGAGTACAAACTAAAATATACATAAAAAAGAAACTTTTAACTGTTGAAGATTTTGTTGTAATATGCCTCTGATTATAATTAAAAAAATATGGGTGCATTCAATTGACATTCATTAAATAGGAATCAATACAAATTGAATGATACAGTTACTAGAAAGGTAATTTTTATGCAGTGACATTGTCTTGTTTGTAAGCAAGATTTTTCCTCTGAAACTTATCCATTTTTCCGCATTCTCAGAAAATATTCCTGAAAGATATTAACTGCATGCTTCTTAATGTTTTTTTTATCTTTTTTTCTCCTAAGCATTATCTCTTAATTGCTCAAATAAAAGTACGACTTTTTTGAAAAGTGATTCTTGCGCTTTTTGATGAGTTAGACAAAAGTAATATGCTCATATGCTTTAATAAGTAAATACTAATTACATCACAAATTTATTTTTACAGATTGTGTTAAGCGTACACGTTTCTACTTTTTTACTGATAAGAAACTTATACACTTTACTGAGAATTTAATAAGACAAATAACATATATAAACAATTGATGCTGAAGTTCAGTCTGTTTCATTCCCAGAAAATTGGAAACATTTAAAATCTAATCGCGAATATCTTTCCTTATTAAGTTCGCGAATAAGGGTGTCCATTAATATAATAAAACTTGTATATTATCCTCGGCTGTAAAAAAATTATGCCAACAATTCTAAATGTAAGCTCTTAGATATTCTGCAAAAGAAAAAATCCTGTCCATTTTTTCCTTGAACTTTTTGGCATGTAATACTTAAAAGATTTTAAATAGAGTTGAGATTGAGAACTTAAAAAATGATTTACACCTTAATCCATTTTTTTGTGCGTTGTTGTTTTCGTGTGTGGCAAATGATAAAAATTAGATAGTGCCAAAGGCGTGGAATCACCATCTTGGTAATATCCTCGGCCTTGTCTGTGTATAATGTGTCCATGTTACAGTCAATGTCAATTTTGAAAAGGGCAGCTAAACGGAAGGGCAGCTAAAAAAGTGTTTGTGATCCTGTGCTTGCACTCCACATATGCTCTTGATCCTTCTTATGTTCTGTTAAATGTTCATGCCTTTGAAGCGTTTTTGTCCTTAGTCTGGTTATGATCGTTTTTAGCTTAGGGTTGTAGTTTAATTCTGGCAGTGAGAATTTTTTTCCGGGGGTTTGCGCAAAGCTTCTATTTTGTGACTGCGTTGGCATCAAAAACCGTAGAAGAGAGAGGTGTAGGCTTCATTGTTCTGACTTCTTTGGCAATTTTTGTACGCTGTGTTGTGCTGTATGAATGATCGCATTATCGAGTTGAAATTTTCCTGGAGAGATCGGCTACAAGTTCGTCAAATGTCTATAAACTATCCTCTTGTATTTTTATGTACTGTGGAGTATTTTGGCAACTTTTAAGAAAGACTATTGTTACATGTCCATCGTAGTAGAAATAGCACAAAATCATGAGTGAACCATTATAATGAAAACGATCAAAATTATTCCACGGTTCCACACGCAAATCGTACTCGCCGTGTAAAGAGGCTAATGTGCATTAAGGCTGTCTTCGGTAAAAGTACGAGAGCTTGAACTAAACCCGAAGCACATTTTCAGACAGAAAAAAATGCTTCAATTTCCATAAAAATTTGCAATATTATAACTCATACCTCTGTTAACAATATAGTGTTTTTAAAAATTTCGAAATATTCCATGAAAACTCTTTTTCGTTTTAATACGTGAAGGCATAGCTCATTTAACATTACGGTATGGGAGAAAAAACGCGAAACACATTTTATACCAGAAAAAATGAATCGACTTGGTTAAAAATGGGAAGTATGAAGAAAAAAAAATGCTGCTCTCTTAAGGATAGTGAAACCAGAATATTATATTAATTTTTCATTACTTTTATACTTGAAAAAATGTTCCGAGTTCGGGCCCTATTCTTTAACGTTAACCGAAGACAGCTTTAAATCTGTAGAGGCGAGATGTAAGTTTAGATTGGGATGTGCCAACTCAGGTGTCGTTCTTGTCACTTGACCGAAGTCCGTCTCCAATAATCTTTGCGTTGCTTTAGAGTGCAACATTATTAAACCTGTTCGTCAATCATACAAATTGTGCCAATAGTATTTAATCCATCTGGTCTCTATAAAAAAAAAAGGTTTCACTTCTCATCACTATAAATACCTAAATGTTACTTTGGTAGTTATGAGATATACATTTGCAAGCCTTATAATCTTTGTGTGTGTTATGAACTCGAATCTCGAAACTTATTGTTTTCGTAGTATTTTGAAATACTACACACACTCAGTTAATTTTTTATACACGTTTAAGAAATGTATATCCCTTGACAAATGAGATTCTATAGACATGTTTTTAATTTGTTGTACAGCCATCCTTTGCTTATAAGGCCATTCTTTGGACCCCTGCTTCGTCTCTTTTATTAGCAACATAAGATCTACCTCATTGGTGCTTGACTCGATAGATATCCGCATATAATGCTCAGTAAATAGACTTTTTAGAATGCTACTTAGGAACTATAGTTTTCCTAAACAGTCGTAATTTCCGCGATTTCAACTTCAATATTTTCTGTGTGTGTGTTTTTTTTTTCTTCAAAGCCAATCTTAGTCACCCAAGACATTTTAAATTACCTATACTGTTGCATGGGGAACTTAAACAATGGTGACGTCATTTAAGGCTAATTTGCATATTTCGATAATCATTCGCAAAACTCTTGCTTGTATCCTAAAATTTTGTAACTCGAATTGTTCTTTCTCAAAAACTTATTTTTTCCCTCGGATTACAGCATTGTGATATTCCCAACGTAAGAAAGATATTTTCTGAAGTTTTTGATAATCTTAATTATTTAATATAGTTCGATTCTTTCTTTAATTTAAAAGATAACTAGATTGTTGTCTAAGATTAATGCACGATATATATTATGTATATTTGCTTTCCAAACTGTGTACTATTGCAAATTTATTTGACAAAATTTATATTCATTTTATTTTTGAGTGTATACATTTATTTGCTAATCTCGTAAAATTTCAAAACTTTTTATGTTTTCTGATTTAAAAAATATTTATTGAACTGACAAATAAAAAAGGTTTTTAATATTTGAAGAAAAGAAGGGGGGGGGGGGCGCGCTGAAAAAATTAACTTTGCTAATTTCCATATCACAAATGATTTCATTATCATTTGTGTTCATTTTGCAATATGTTCATTAACTGCATTAATTTTGTTTTCTTTCTATCATCACTAGAGTTCTCTCAGAAAATTTCATACTACCAGTTGTCAATAAAAGTCTAAATTATTCGTGAGTTTTAAATCACGAAGTTTATTTGATCTTTCCAACTCTTTGTTACGAATAATAATTCATATTCTAGATGTGTAATTTTAAAACACTGGATTTAAAATAAATGTATAAAATATCTCTTGAATAATAATTTTTATTATAAAGGTTCAATCTTCAGCATTGATTTTTGGATTTTATTGGAATGATACCAAATGCATTTTTTAAAAACAATAAATTATGCATAGTTATACTTGATTCTGTGTAATGCATTTGAATGAGTTTTAAATATTCCTTTTTTAGAAGCACGATATTAACGTCTTTCGTGATAGTCACGCTTTTTCAGAGTTTCAGTCTCGGCAAATTTTTTTCTTTTTTGTTGGAATGAGGAATTATTCGATTTTTAGATGCAAAATATGTTTTTGCAACTGGAGATAAAGCGATTCATTGGATTTGTGTGGATAGTGTGTTGAAATACACGATTTGCTTAGAAAGTTCACATCGAACGTGTTCATCGGCGATTTGTACTATTATAGCTGTATTTAGACAGAAAGAAAAGAAAAAACGCGTATGTAAATGGAGTTAAATATTTTACCTTTTTTTAATAAATGAAACGATCTCTTATTTAAGAAAGTTCATTCTTTTTCTTCATCTCTTACACCACCTGACGCTAAATACATTTTATGCTAAATCGGATTCATTTCTAGAATTTCTTTCTTGAAATTGCGATCCAATTTCAGATAAATATCTGAATCTTCTTCGCACGTGAAATTCCATAAAACTCCAATATCAACGACTCAGGCACGCAAATCTGTTAAAGTAATTCCATATTTTAGAATATTTTGAAAGTTTTAATATTTCGATAAAATAATAAGACTATGCACACATATTGCCTTAAAAATTTGCTCACCAATAAAGAGTTGTCAGAATAAAACGAAATTTTACATACGCAAGTACAACGTTGATGTAAGTAAATAATTACAAGAAAAAAAAGAATTAAAGTAAAATGATCATACATTGCAGAAAAAATTACAAAAGAGTGGAGAATTTAACACCTTGTTGGACCACCTCTAGCATGACTGCATGATATGATTCGGTCAGGAATTTAGGCATAATCCCGTATGATGTCCTGCGACATTTCGTTCACCAGCAGCTGTAAACGCGCCTCTAATTCAACCAAACTCGTAGGTTGTCCAGCTTTCTATCCTAAATTATCTCAGATATGCTTGATCAGTGACAAATCTGGGGATAGAGCAGGGAGGGGCTGAAATTTAGCGAAAGCAGTCCTGTGAAACCCTTGCCGTATGTGGGCAAGCATTGTTCTGTTGTAAAATGGATCCTGGGAGCCCTGCCATGGGTGGCAACACATGGAGCTGAAGAATGCCACGAACGCACCTCTGATCTTCCATGGTGCTGTGGATCAATGTTAGGGATGACCGTGTGTTATATGCGATGATACCACATACCATCACACTAGTTGTGGAATCGATGTACCGCTGCACGAGAAGGTAGTATTGACATGTTCACCACGGGGCCTCCACACACGTACACGATTCCCATCACTGCCCAAATTGAATCTGGATCCGTCGCTGAAAACGACCCGATTCCATTCGGTTGCAATTCAATCTCTTTGAGTGCGACACTACTCCAATCGGAAGTGACGAGGAGTGATTGTCAATGGCAATACACGTAATGGGCTCTGCGATAGCAGCTGTCTTTCAGCCAGTTGCCTTGGGATGGTACGGACTGACACAGAGGTCCATAGTGAAGGCGCTGTCTGTGTATGGATGGCGAAAAGTGTGACAGTCGGCGCTATGCCTGCGTGTCGTATGATGTGACAGTTTTCCCGACTTTTGGTCTGTCGAGAGCATCCTGAGCCCCATCGCCGTGAACAGACCTCTTTCTTGTCCACTGGTCGCGACACCTTCTCACAGTAACATGAGAACGATCCAGGTGGCGAGCTACTCGCCGAGATGACCACCCGGTTTCCGTCATCCCTATCGTTCTTCTCCTCTCGAGCTCTGACAGCTGCTCATATTATCAATGATGCCTGTGCAATGACATCTCTAGTTAAAAAGCGTCTCTCTGTAACAGATTAAATACATGCAAACAAGCTCTGCTTACCTGTTTTATAACCCAAGGAGTACGAAGTTCACCGACCTCTGGTGGTATTACACAATGCGCAATCACGCTGTATTTCTAATCATTTACATATCTGCTTGACACGTACCTTCAGGCCAAGTTTGATAGCAATCCCACTCTTACTTCTTGGTGCAAAGTTGCCAGAAACTTACGCAGCAAAGTAGCATGAAGAGGGAAAAAAGTAGCGAAAAGTATCGAATCGATTTTCACTTGTATAATTCATAAATATAATTTTGTATAATTCATAAATATAATTTTTTAATTTTGTAAAACTATTTTAAAAAATAAGTTAAAATGCTTTAATTATTTAATTCATTTAAAATACTTTCAAATTCTTCCTGCTAAGTATCGTGATCTGCTGTGTCTTTTATAAATGTTTCAATTATATTGAAGCATTTGTGGCGATGAAAGGAAATCAACGTAGCAAGTCCCTCATTTTTCCAAAGTCATTTTGATTCTGAGGATTGACTCACAATTCAAGGCACATTTGATTCCTTAATTTTGTCTTTTTTGACGTCACTCTGGAAAATGCCCTTTCTACAGTGGCATTACTTATGGGTAGGCTGTAAAGCTTTAAAGCAAATATAGCTAAATATCTTAAAAATGGATTTCCAATTGCGTCTTTTATGTTAAAAATGTGTCACCAAAGTAATTCTCCATCATTTAAAAGTTCAGATTCAGATAAAAAAACATCCTTCAACTGTATGTTGAAAATTTGTCTCCATTAATTCTCCAGAATATATGATTTAGATTGCTCTGCTAATTCTAAAGGCAGATAAAAGAAAAGGACGATTTGAATTTAAAAAAAATAGTATTTTACTTTTAGTTATAGTTAATAGTTATTTTACTTTTGCTTGTAAGTTTATTCAAAAAGACATCCATCAAATACTTCAATAGGCAAATAAATGCTTTTTAAACCCATGTGTCAACTTAGAGATTCATACATTTAGGATAAATTCTTCTTAAAAAAGTAATGCAATCTTTTAATGCTTTCAGTAATTTCCAATTATCACTATGATCACTTTGAAAGAGTAAATTAATCCACTCAAATTCTGCTAAAATTGGCAGCTGTAATTTAACAATATTGAATTCTATCCTTGTATTAATTTAAGTAAAGGGATAGTAAGACAAGTAGTTGATTGGAAAGAGAGGAATCTAGACAGTGGCGTAAGGGAGAGTATTAGGGCCGCTGTTTTGCAAAGTCAGCTTTTGGACCCCAAGCTCTAATACGTATGTGGCGTCAGTCAGGCTTTGGGCCCCCTAGAATCCCTGGGCCCCCGCAATGCGAGGGTATACGTTACGCCACTGAATCTAGATCAATACCTTTCAAAAGGGATTTTTTCAGATTTTTATCACATAATCTATCTAGATGACAACTGCTTACTTTTGTCATGGTATGCAATTTTTTATAAGTTCAGTGCTGCAACGTAAGTCAATTACAAAAATAGATTTTTATTCATTAATTCAATGCAGTACCGTTGATGATGATTATACAATTTACTTAGTTCTATAAGAATTTGTCTTTTCACAATTACTTTTCCAGTTTAATATTTATGTAGAAATTCTCTCTCAGCCTATTTTTAAGAATATTAAATGTTTCATGCTTCTATCGGGATTAGAAAGGGTCCCTATTTCTTTTTTTCTACTACTTGCATTGGACAAGAGTAGCGGGAGAGGGGAGTCCCTCTTAGAAGGCTCCGAATCGTGGTGGTGGCGGTAGGGAGGGAAATTACACAGTTTTGTGTCTTTTCGGAGTGGTGAAACATATTGCAACCCCATGTTTTCTTTGGGTAATAAAGTCGCTATTTTTTTTTCTTTGCAATTTTTCCGAAACTTGTTCCAATACTTTTATATATGGTTGAAAGTAGCAAAAAGTAGCGGGATCTTCAAGTGAAGTAGCATGAAATTCGCGAAGTAGCAATAGGATAAAAAAAAAGTAGCGGAAAGCTTTAAAAAGTAACAAAAATCGCGAAAAATCGCATGATCTGACATCACTGTCTTGGTTCCCAAATTTTTATGGCAATGAGTGTTTTATGAAATGTTCTGATATGGAAACTTTTTGGTCCTTTTTCCTCTAATATTTTTTAATAACAATATGGTTTGAGTTGGAAGCGTTAATGTATTTTGGTTTATATACTGAAGCCAAAACTCAATCTGAGTGAAAATTATATATGAAATTATTGTACAGAAATTATATATATAATGACCTGTACAGAAAATTTTTTTTTTATAACTTTTCAAAATACGTCACAAGAAATTTTCTATTGTATTATTGGATCTGGAATCGAATTTGAAGTTTTTTGAACTGCCGCTAGATAGTTATATTATTTGGTCACTAAGAAATACCAATAAGTATTTGAACACCCATGCAAATAAGGATATCTGTGGTTCTTATCTACTTAAATATCATGTGGGAAACAGCATTGGCATTAGTCGCGTGCAAGACGCCACGAAATTAAGAGCTGTCTCACTTCGAGATGGGCGGAATTGTCGGATATTATAAAAATTGGTGATACTTAACCGATATATTTAGTGAGTTAAACATTCCAAAATCGACAGCGGCTACTGTGATTAAAAAATGGAAAGTGAATAATAATTGTCGGAATGTGCTTTGACCCGGCAGACCCACGAAACTAAGAGATGGAGACTAACGAGTTCTGTTCAAAGGAAATTCGGAAAAAACCGCTCTAAACCGATGACCCACATACTCCAGGAATTCCAGCAAGACTGTTGTTTCGATAAACACCTTCCACGAGGAAGCGCATTCACTTGGTTCTCATGGTCGTGCTGCAGCCCATAAGACCTACTAACCACGCTGCTCTGTTGAGGAGGTGCAAGACACTTCGAAATTTGACCTTAGCTGAGTGGATACAGGCTCTCTGGAGTGTGATGAATGAAGATTCAATCTCTACCAGTCGAGTTTCAGAGTTTGGGTTTGGCGTATACCTTGAGAAAGCCTTTTGCTACGATGCATTGTGCCCACAGTAAAGTTTGGCGGAGGTGAAATTATGGTCTGGGGATGTTTCTTGTGGTATCAACTGTGTCCCTTGATCCCAATTTATGGTAAACTCAACGACCCGACTTTTACTCCACTATTCTAGACAGGAATGGGCTTCCTACACTGCGGAAATTTTACGGATTGGACAATGGTTATTTCCAGGATGACAACGCTATTTGTCATGTCGCTAGGTCTCTCATGGATTGGTATGATGACAATGGGATGAACCACGGCTGGACTAGCCATAGAATCCATAGTTGAAAACCTGTGAGACAAGTTGGATCACCCATTTAAGAGGTGCAGCAACTGTTTAAAGTCAATGAAAGAACTTACATGTCTTCTCCAAGCCGAAGGGAAGAAAATACCATTGTCTATCATCTAAATACTTGTGGAAAGCATGCCCTGAGGGTTAAAGCTGTAATTGGCTCTACCAACTATTGAATATGAATAAGTTTTGTTTATCGCTTTTATCACAGGTGTTCAATTACTTAGTGTATATATATGTATATTCATTTATAATTATTGTGTATTAGGTAATCACATTGAACCATCATGGTATCTTTTCTTATGAACATTAATAAATTTACTGATGCAATCAAAACTTATGAAACGCGTGGTTTGCGGAAGTTCATTTTTCCAAATGAGAAACGTTTTAGTTTAGGTGAACCTAATGGTCTTCACACATTAGCATAATCTGCAGCAAGATACGGCAGTATAATGCCGTATCTGTAATCAGGGATGTCACTTTAGCTAAAAGAAAGGCGGATTTGATTTTTTTGCTTAAGAATAACTGAATTTCGAGATTTTTGTTACCTGTATTTGTGGAATAGTTATTGATGTATTGATGACATTATATATATATATATATATATAGAAGTAGAAGTAATTTTTCAGTAGGATAATGCATCTTGCTATGCATCTATATGTGGCAAAACAAAAATAACTTTCTGATTATATCAATGTTTGAAATGATCAGCCAAGTCACCAAGAGAATGTTTGGGCACCAGAAACTGCTATGCTTACGCTCACAGTAAGCAGTGTAAAATTTCACCTATTTAATAATGTACACTTGTAGCTATTCTTCAAATACTTCAAAGCTAGAATAGGAAATGAAAAATGTAACATTTGATTGTAATGAACAGTATTGTATTTAAAAATACTGTCTTTAAGATATTGAACCTTTGAAGAAAATTGATGTTTTGATATAGTAATTAATATGTAGAGTATCCATAGTAATTACAGAAGGTCGTTCACACTTTTTGGAAACGATTTTGTAATTTATTTTCTGGTTCGCATTTTGACATAAAACTTTGGTAACTTCAGAAAAATAATCTGCTAGTGTTTTCTTTTGACTGGAATGTAAAATAAAAGATTTGTTTTTGAAATGGCTCCTAAAATTGATAGATGGCTCGAAGATTACGTAATTGAGCTTTCGGAGGAGAAATATTCGTATCAACAAATTATAAAGTGGTGTAAAAATCTCGGTTATTGCATTGTGAAAAAAGGCGTAATATATTAAATTTGAAAGAAAAAGAACACGTCTAGCTTAAAGTGAAAATGAAAGCGTGAGCACGAAACTTCATCCTAAGACTGTTCGAGCGCAGGCACAACTGTCAAGAAAGTGAAGTATCTGTTCCTAAAAGTAAATCCGTCGATTCCAAGATTCATTGCTTCGAAACCAGGAACGTCACCCGCCACTGTGTGTAAAATCGCGCGTTTGTAAAGATTTAAAGTGGAAAAAGATACTTAAACCTAAAGTTCATCTACTTTTGCCAAAGCATATTGCTGAAAGAAAAACAAAGTGTAGAAAATTATATGAGAAACACCTAGCTGCTAAAAAATTAAAATGTGTGGTAACATTGGATGTGGCTTGGTTATATTTAAGTGACTCTGTAACGGGTTCTATTCGGGATTCTACTAATCCTCTTGAGTAAAATACTTTTTTAACTTTGATGTTAGTAGAAAACCGTTTTTCCGTAGAGTGGACTTGATTTGATGTAATCACAAGCTTCTATATTTAAGTGTTAGTCGTGGAGTAGGCGAGAATGGTTGAAAATTGGTTCTGAGCGGAAAGTATAGTGTGAATGACCGGTGGTCGCATTTAGTATTATTAATTCCTGAAGGAAGGGTTTAGAGAAAGGGAAGCCGTCCACCTTACGGCTGACGAGTAAGCAAGTTTTGCCGCAAGAGCGTTCAGGAAAATAGATAAGTGATAATATTTATATAGTAAGATTAATGAGTTTGATTGGTCCCCGGGTTTAGTTATCTCTGTACATTCACATTAATCCTCATACATTCTCATAAGTGTTAAAAGCTAAATAAAAGTGGTTGAGAAATGTCTGTTTCTTACTCGAACCCTTTCACACCCGCGATCCAAGAATCGCGACAACTATAATAAAAGATAAATTTTCTTTTTCTCAATTGACGGGAATGGCTGTACGAAATGGCTTCGTCAATGTACAGAGAAGTTCCCGAAGGGATTCATGATAGAGTTACAGGAATTTGTTGCAATGGCAAATTAAAAATAAAAAAAAAAAGTCTCAAGTAAAGCCAAAATATTAATTAACTATCAGCAGAATATTTTACAATCAGTTTTTGAAGAAGAAAAATTCCAGCCTTATATGGAAAGGATATTGATAAAGTTAAGCTTCATACGGATAAAGCCTCTAACCACACGTCTAAGTCAACTGCCGCTTATTTAGCAGAGGAATGATCAGAAACAGGAATAAACTATATCCATTTGATGAAATACCTGCAAAATCACCTGATGCTTCTCCAGCGAACTTTTATGCTTTCGATTTAAAACGATTCTTAGGAAAACGACATCCTAGAAACACTGAACGGACTTTGGAAAACAGTTCGAGAGGAATGGAGTAATATTGACCTGACAGTACTAAGAAAAAGTTTAATTTCATGGAAAATTCGGATAAGATGAAAGAGCAAATCGTCCCAAAAAATACGGCATTTATAGACAAAAATTAAATATCGATATCTTTTCGATAAAGTGCAAACGACCTTCTATATAATTACAGCAACAAAATATTTTCTTTTTCTTGCATAGGCTAATAATTTTGAATTTGCCCTTATATAGATTTGAGTATCGTTTAAGATCTAAATGAACTATATATATATATACACACACTCATGGACAAATAATTAGCGTACCAAGAAATAATTGCGGGATCGTAACGAAACTTGGCATGAAGGTACATGCCAGGGAGATATGCAAATGATTAGAAATGCAGCGTGATTGCGCATTACCTATAGCCGGTAGAGGGCGTTTAACGTCGTTCTCCGTGGAGTATAAAACAGGTAACCAAAGCTTGTTTGAGTGTGTTGAATCGTTTGCAAAGGAACAGCTGTGGTAGACATGCCATTACGCCGTTTTCGAAGACAATATGAGCAGCTGTCGCAATTTGAGAGGGGGGAATCATCGGCATGATGGAAGCTGGGTGGTCAGCTAGGCGAGTAGCTCGTCAATTAGGCCGCTTTGATTGTGTTGTGAGGAGGTGTTGGGACCAGTGGATCCGAGAGATGTCATTTATGCGAAGACCAGACTCAGGACGCCCTCGACGGACCAGTCGTCGAGAAGATCGCCACATCGTAAGAGATGCACGCGCACAGCCAACTGTTTCATCGGCCGCCATCCAGACACAGGTAACACCTTCACTAGGGCCCCCTGTGTCTTCTCGAACCATACGAGGGCGCCTGGCTGAAGGGCATTTGGGATCGCGGCGCCCATTACGTGTGCTGCCCTTGACGCCTACCCATCGACGCCTCCGTTTGGAGTGGTGCCGCGCACGAGGAAACTGGACTGCAGCGGAATGGAACCAGGTCGTCTTTAGCGACGAATCCAGATTCAATCTCAGCAGTGATGACAATCGTGTTTGTGTGTGGAGACCCCGTGGTGAACGCCTCAATCCTGCCTTTGCTTTACAGCGACACACAGCTCTCACAGCTGGTGTGATGGTATGGTGTGCCATTGCCTACAATACACGGTCACCCCTAGTATTGATCCGTGGCACTATGACAGCCCAGTGGTATGTCCATGACATCCTGCAACCACATGTGCTGCCACACATGCAACGGCTCCCAGGGACCATTTTTCAACAAGACAATGCTCGGCATCACGCGGCAAGGGTGTCACAACACTATCTCTGCACTGTTACTACCCTTCCTTGGCCTGCCTGATCCCCAGATTGGTCTCCAATCGAGCACATCTGGGATCATTTGGGACGAAGAATTGGGCTTCCTCCGAGTTTGAACGAACTAGAGGCAAGGTTACAGCAAATATGGCACGAAATTTCTCAAGACATCATACAGAACTTGTATGCCTTACTTGTATGCCTCAATGCCCGATCGTATCGCATCGTGCATTCGCGCTAGAGGGGGTTCAACAGGGTATTATAATTATTACTCCGTACAGGGTAGTAATTATTACTCCGTTCTTTTGCCTTTTTCTCTGAAATAAATGACCCTTTTTCTTTGATTTTCTAATCAATTACTTGTATCAAAGTAGTCATTACGTCTGTAAAATTTCGTTTCGTTTTGATGACTCCTTCTTGGTGCGCTAATTTTTTTTTGTCCATGAGTGTATATAAAGAAAGTTTGATCGCTGCAAATGATAAAAATAGTTTTCACACATTAAGTTAATAAGTTACAGTAATATGATTAATGACTAAGATGTGATAGAAATATGTTCAGAATTTGGTAATCACTGAGAACTTGCAGCTATTAAAATTTTGAAACGTGCTGTAAGATCATTAGTTTTTGTAAATAGAAGTATTTGACAAAACGTGGGTAAATAAAGTTATTTTTTTGTTACAAAAATCCATTTAGGATTTTCGTGATGATGGGATTCGTGTAAAAACCGGATGAATATTTCCTTTTAAACATTTGTCCGAATCGTATTCGTGCTTGAAATCATAAAGTGGTAAATGCGGGTAAACGCTACGCGTGAATACAAAAGAGACAAGTGTTACCGCGTGATATGTGCTTATAAGGGAAATAATGAATGTGGTGAGATACTAGGATTGTTCAAAATATATGTCGTGCTTTGTCTCGCGGAGCACGAAATTGTTGTCAAAAAACTGTACAAATGAATGGAATTATACAAATTATGCAATTTGTTTTATTATGATCTTACATGTACGTTTGTATTAATGTTTCCGTCGTTTTGGAGGGATTTGTTATAACGAAAATAAGACATTAACAGAAAGTAACACGAATTTAAAAAAGATAGCCAAAGAAATCGTGTTTGTTTGTGAATCGCATGCATTCATTTGTTGCTCATAATAACATTATGAAATAGAAAATGTTTCTGATTTATTAAAGTTGCATTAATAATTTGAATATTTATGGATTATTAATCGTTTTTGATGACCTCCCCTATTAGTTATTTCATTCAAGTGTAAAAACGTCATGTTACTTTATTTAACTGTCATGAAATAGATAATTTCAATTTTATAAAAGAATCCCGGCTTATAATAAAATACTTGAAATGTTACTTTTTTAGCTCTGTAAATATCAATTATATTAAGTGATTTATTTATTCTACCTTTTTATAATCACTGTTTTGTTTGTGGTCTTGAACATTTTTTAACTGTTTTTTAATAAAGAAGTTTCGCATATGAGCAGAGAAAAACAAATTAAATTTTTCTCCAGTTATGAACTATTTTGCTAACAGCAATGTGTTGTTTTGGTTAACTGTGTAATCGTTTGTACAAAGCAGTCCATTAAAAAGAAAGAAAAAACGTGTCACGAAGTAAAAATAAACGGAAAAAAGTTTTACAATTGGTCGAGTTTGTTGCATTTATTAAATAAAGATGTGTGGATGGTGAGTGAATATTAACGTCGCACTGTTCAGCTACACGAGGGCTTTTGGCGACGGACCTCGTAATTTTGAACCACGGTCAAGTGACGAGGACGACATCTGAGCTGGCACCACTTCTCCGAACTACCACACCAGCGGAAGAACGTTTGAGCTCTCGACAAATTTAACGTGCATCGCCTCCCCTACACGGTGGGTCTTTAGTGGTACTGGGCTCGAACTCATGACATGCCTGCCATGATCCGATACCATGACCACTGAGCTACCACAGCCCTAATGTGTGGATGGGAATTAAATCACAAACAGTAAAATTAACCACTATCATCTATCTTTTACTTCATAAGAAAATTGTGATATTATCTTTCATGAATATATTCTTAAAAAGCAAGCTATTTTTCACACTATGAACTCGATCAATGAATTCTATTACACTACAAAATTTTTATTTAAAAACCTCATTTATTACAGGGAACAAAATGTATGGCCCTACTAGGATCCTGCTGCGATGTAATATGCGGCATGGGGGGGGGGATTATGTAATTGAATGTCTTACTATTCGTTATTAGTGTAGAATATCAATTTATTATTGATTTCTTTTGTCTTTTTAATTGATATTTTTTTCTAATTTTCTACTTCTATAGAACATTTTTAGATATTCCTAAATATCTATAGAAACATTTCTCATATCTGCCAATAAAAAATGTGAGAGAAGCAGACTCAGTTATATAACGATGAAGGCATCTTGTGAATTTTATAAACAGTTTATTATTTTAATCAATCCCAAACTTTGTGGTTGGTAACATGGTATTTTTGTTGGAGTTTGCGCATGTGTAACATGTCTTTTTTCATGACTCATTTTTGTATTCATTTTATACATCTTACAGTGTTATTTGAAATGCAACTTTTACAGAAAAACACTCTCTTACTCGGTATTAATGAAGTAATGTTGTGAGACGACTTTCTTTCATTTCAGCATGAATGTACGTTTCATCTTTCCAAATCTTTTTTTTTTCTTCTTTTGTAGTTATATGTTATCCCTAATCCCCAGTGCACATTCATTCTTCTTTTTATAATGATATAAGCAAATGGATTCTTAACGCATTCCTAAATGTTCGGGTTTTAAGTGTAAACACTATGCTGCAATAAATGAAAAGGTGAATTGATTTAAATCAGTGAAAAAATCCTTTGTAAAATGCGTGTTAAATTAATTATAAAAAGATTATACAGTGGAGTCCCGAAAACTCGGCTACACCCTTGCAGGTCGAAAACCAAGCAAAACATGTCGAATGCAGAAATTATTGCTGCTGAAAAATGATGTTTCTGAAAAAATGCGGGAAAATGATGAAGACGTCAACGTTGAGGACACCGTACAAATTCCTAAAATTTCACATAGTGAGGGGCTAAAGGTTGTCGAAATCGCCAGTATTTTGAACAACAAGGTTCGTTGGTAATGGACTTGAGATACAATTCCTTCGACATCTTCGCGATGAAGCAGCAAAATACAGACTGCAGTAGGAAGAAAACAGGGTCTTACGCATTTCTTTAAAAAAAAGTAGTCAATTTCCGCCAAGTCGACTACTTAATTTTCATTATAGACAGCGCGTTTTATGCCTTCATAAAGTATTTTTCTGAAGTGTTTCTAATCAGGTAAATTACTGTATACTATGTATTCATTAATTTTCATTTTCATGAACTAAATGCTCTATGCCTTCATTAAATACGAATTTTTCCTTTGTTTAAGGATATTTGGGCCATTAAGTTTAACACATTCACGCACACAAGTGCAATACAATATTTTCTGAGTAAACACTTGTACTTATTCTTTTTAATCCCACACATTCTCGGTAACCCGGTATTTTCACAAACTCGGGCATTCGGGGGTGTCTACTGTATCATCATAGATGCCAACAATGACTTTTTTGAATTCTTGTTTTAAATATTTAGTTGTAATATTGTATATTTTCCCATTCTAGAACTGGCTTTGTATTGTTGATAATCGTTTAAAATCTTGACAATATGAACGGTTTACTTCATTTTATTTCATTCTCTTTCACATGCGTACCTTTATATTAAATATTCTGCTATTTTACATTTTGTGTATGGAATACTTTTGACGCAAAAGCAGAAAATAAATATACTTCTAAAAATTTGTTCTGAACGTAAATAATATTTACAATATGATTGAAATATTTAACAGTAAAACTTCTTTAAAATCGTTTTGCAATACATTTAAAGGAGAAAAAAGTCATTTTATCAAACATTATTTAATCATTTGCATTAATGCAGGGGATTGATAATGAGAATGTGATGGGAAAAAAAGTTTTCACTTAAGGTATTTTCACTCGCAGAAGCTATTTTTACTTGCGTCAATTAGAATAAAAAAATCTTTTATCAAAATACTATTTATTTTTTTTCTCGTTAATTTGCTTTTTTTAAAATTCAATTAGCTTTATTTGAGAAGACAAATTTGTGCTATGAGAATTTTTTTTGTTTGGAAATTAAATTATTTGCAATGCAACTTACGATAGATTGAATAACTGAATTTCACATTTTCAAGGTTTTGACATGTAAATGAATCGTCTAGAAATTGAAACCTGAAAAAAAAAGGTTTTTTTTTTGCTCTAATCTCGTTTACTTCTGTTATTCATATTGATTTTCATTTAAGAGGGGGAAAAAATTCGCAGTTCGTATCGAATCACTTTTTTAAAAGTTGAGACGCCTGTAACAAAAACTCAAAAAACAGGGGGGGGGGGGGGAGAGAAAAGGAAAGAACCATTATTATTCGTATTTTTTTCCAGAACTCTTGTTATATAGATAACATATGAAAATTTTTTAGACTTGTCATTATTATATGTAACATTCTCTAAGAGTTAGTAAGGTGCATATTAACTTATTTGTTTATAATTATTTTTGGAATTATGCATTTGTCATTATTTTCAAAATTGAATTTTAAAATGCTTATGCATATAACTGTTATATGCTTATACCACTGCCGCATCTAGTCCTGAGAGAGCCCTGTATCGAAATTTCTTGGGGACTCTTTTATTGGGATTCCTTAACATTAATGTTATTTGCTTGCACGTTTTGGGCCGCAGAAGTTAGGGGGCCTCGTATCATTGACATCGTATCATCATCACGTCCCTGGATTATGTATACAAGACAGTTTGAGTCAAAATGTATGATATGTATCAATACATATATTGTATGCATTATGTATAAGCACAAATTATTAATTTTCAGTAGCGAAGGATAATTTTGTGTACGCTGTCATTTTAAATCCTAACATTAGTATGGAGAAGGGTTAGCTAATAATTTAAAAGCTATCTTTTATAAATTATAAACTGGCTTGACTTTAATTTTAATAAATTTTTCAAAAGTTTGAATACATCATGTCTATTTACATTTACATACTGCTATAATTAAAACGAAATATTTCTAACAAAAAAAAAACTCTGCATACCAAATGTAAAGATTATAAACAGGGAAAAAATAAGCTTTCGTTTCACTACAACTGATAGAACCATTCATAGTTTTAATAATTAGTTCACAATTAGTGGGATTTGATTTTTCGTAAATACCCACATTTGATAAGTTTCTGTAGATCTCCATAACTAAACCACATACAAATTCAGTCCAGAATCGTGTTAGTTCATTGCATTAAATCATTTAATGTTTCTCATACATTTAAGTTTTTCAATTGTTCCTGCATTAATGGTAATCTTCAATTGATTTCTATTTTTTTTCAACAGTGAAATCAATTTTCGTGATTCTTGGAAATTCTGTTGTTACATGTTATAATTGCTTATAAGAAGTAAACATGGTTTCATGCAGAACATTTAAAGTTACAGATTGAATCAAGAAATATTTTTTTCCAAATATCTTAGGAATGTATTTGCATATAAAAACTCTACTGAAAACTTGATTTTGTATTGAAGAAATTTAGAGGAAATTTATCATGAAATAAGAAAACGGTTTTATTATCGTAGCTGTTAAAATAGAGTAAGATCTACCTGATAAAATTTGCATTTAAATAGTTTCCAATAACTTTGGAAGTATAAATTTTTCTTAAACGTGTTCATATTTTGTTTCATAAATTAATTGTATTATGGAGAATATTTTACGTTAAAAATCAATACAGTTGAATATGTACGTTAAGGAATTAATACACTTTATTATTATTTTATTTTTCGACTTAAATATGAACTTTTTCCAAGAAAAGAACTTCGTATGACACACAGTTAAACTTTTCAACTTAGTAATCAGTATTTGAAACAAAATTAATTAACAAAAAATTTAGCTCTTATAAGCAAACTCTTTTCAGACCCTCTGTTTAAAGTATAGATATTTGCGATATTGTTGATATTACGGTTCAGTTCTAAAAATAATTGAAATAATTAATAATTTACATAAAAATCAATTATTGATTTAAACTATAAAAGCTGAAATTATATTTTAATTACTGAAGTGTAATAAACTATTTCTGAATTACGTTTAAGTATCTTCTCGATTTTAATTTGTAGTTCAGGGTGATTAGAAAAATAAACTGATAAACACGGATGTAATGAACTTTGTAACGGTGTAATGAATGTAAAAATTTAAATCTCATGAGGAAAAATAATAAAGGAGGTGTGTCGTCTCTCTTTTCTTACTTGAGACTAATTACTGTATTAGTTGTACTACTTCTAATGGTATAGTTCTTTGAACTTAGCTATTTGTATACTTAAGCCACTCTGTGCTTAAGTATACAAACTCTGTTTTGAGAACTTAATTCATTGATTGACATTTTAGGTGTGGCCCGTATGCGGGTATTTTTTTGTATTTATCTATGTGATCGTCTTTTTCGAGTCTAAAAAATAAGAGATAACCACTGTTCTACTTTCCTTTAATTAAGGCTCATTAGTGAATCTCCTACCGCAATGTAAGGCAATGGTAACCGAATTGCCATGGCCATTAAATCATGGATGGCATTATCTCTGTCGAGTCGTGAAGACTCGCTGTGTAGAAGTCTGATGCACGCGTTACATCTGTCGAGGTTTGAAATCCTCATGTTTGCTTGAACGTTTGAATAGTGGTGTGCGAGCTCAGATGTGTCGTTCTTGTCACTGGACCGTGGCTCAAAATTCCAAAGTCTGTAGCCAATAGTTCTCGTGTTTCTTCAGAGTTCGACGTTTACAAACAATCATTCAAACAACCTTCCACATTTTTTATCCTATGTGTTCTTGAGAAAATGTTAGAGAAATGCGTTCTTTATATTTATATTTCAAATGCTGATATATATATATTAAGGATTTCCTTTCCTCGTAAGTATTGATCTACATGTCTTGCCTTTAAATCTAATTGCTTGTTTATGCAGAGTATTTTCTTTGTAGTGGACTACGTCGAAGTCTTTTTGTCGAACCGGGGAGCATTTAGTTACAGTTGATGAAGCATATTAAGCTAAGGATTTCCTAACATTTAACCACAGACCAATACGAACTAGTGACCTTTTAGAAAACCAGAAATTTAATGTCCAGTTTAATTTAATAATTATTTACATGATGATTATATAACTTTAATGTTATGATAATGTGTTATATTTAGTTTCATATATTTAGTTGTTTAATTCCATTTCATTAATTTATATAATTTAATTTTTATGTTTGTAAATAAATTTTCATTTATTTTTAATATTGCATGTATTTATTGTGGTAAGTGAATTATGTACTTCTGAAAATGTATTTAAATTTGGTGTATTTATATATTAATATGATGCAATTTATATACGTTAAATGTTTAAATATGTTTTTCACATGTTGGTATATAATGAGTGGTATTATATAAACATACTAATATCCTCCCCCTTCCCCAAAATGTGGAGAAAGAAGCAAAAGAAAATTAAAGTAGTTCTAGCTCCTGAAAAAGCAATAAAAACTATTTGAACTTTTTGAGTCAGAGGAATAATGAAGAATATTTATGTGTATATATCAAATAAAAAAATAAGAAAAAATAAAACAAAAGAAAATGCTATAAAACATTTTTTTTTCATTTTGTCTTACACAATGACTAAAATACTTGTACGTTAAATCTTAAGAATCTGCAAAAGAATTTGGAAATGAATTTATAGTTATATTTGTTGTTTTAACACAGAATGTGAAAATTTCCCATTTTTCGTTTTACATGTATAAATGCAGAAAGCTAAATAAATAGTCTCGAAGTCGAATTGCTTCAAGTTTCCTTCTATTTTCTTTTCCCATTCTTTTCATCTGTCTTTAAACATGTCATAAAAAGCAAATGTGCTTTTTATCACTTTTGTTGAGGTGTTTTTTGTATCTTGTAATAGGCGCATTTTTTTTAGTTCCCTGGACGTACGACCCGAGTTTGGAAACACTAGTTTTAGTACTCGTAGCCTGAGAACGGAAATCTGTTTTGCTTACACATTTATTGTTTTCTTTTCGAATTTTTATTTCGACTTGCGGAACTATTGGGTTTTACTCGCTGAACTCCAGGTTTCTGCAAAACTCAGTTTGAAGAGCATTTTATAAAGTTATGTGTGTGTGTTAAAAGATGATTCATGATCGTTATGTTGAGGGTATTACATTGAAGACGGGGTTTTTAAAAATATACGGATATTCTCATTATGTTATTTTAAAAAAACCTTTATTGATAACAAAATGCACTCTAAGAATATTTTTAAATGTAATCTTAAATTTTATTTACTAGTTGCTATCGGAAATGCATATTTGTATAAGAAAAAGCCATGCAATACGAATGACGTTCGTTGTATCTAAGGTAATTTTCTGTGCTCTTATGCAGTCAAATTTGAATAAAAATGCATGTGTTATTATTTTTTGTTGAATATTCATCTTAAATTTTTGAAAATGTTACAAAAATAAAGTATGTTGCAGTTTTTTCATACTTGCGCGAAACGCATTCACAGCTAGCTCTTCCTCTTGTATTTAGAATTAATTATTTTGTTGACAAAAAATAATAAATCAATAAAAATAAAATAATTGACTCGGTAATTTTTCAAAAAATTTATAAACTATTGTACATTACTCACTAAATTTGTGTATTTTTTCATTTAGTTTCTCCCTAAAAGAAGTATTTTTTGAATCGGATATTAGCATTTGGTGAGTTATAATAATTATTCACACACATTTATGTCCTTTTCTTTTCTTTTTTCTCTGTATGTACTTCAAAATTAATGTTGCTGTGAAAAAGCTTTAAGTATTAAATTGCAGTGATAATTTTGCTCTATCTGAATTTATTTACATTTTTTTGAAGTACCACTGATTCTATAGAGTGTAATGGTCTTACCCCTGAAGTTGCTTTCTCATTATCTTGTCTACCTAAAGCTGTGGGAGGAAACGGTGCATGACCAAGACTCTCCATGATAAATCTAATTTATTATTACCAATTATAATATTCCACAACAAAGTAATCTATAAAAGGAAGCCCTAGAAACGATATAAAAAAAGGCAACGACCTTAAGTGAATAAGCGCCCGTATAATCAGATTAGCTTAGCGTGAATCAATCCTATCCTAAAAATTCTGGATTCACTAATTTAGTCTAATAGCCAAAATCCGTCCTTTAGTCAAGATGCGTAATTCTAATTCTTACCATAGTAACACTGCATTCAGAGGCTCCGCTCCTTCTGAACTACGATTATTAAACTCTAACTTTATATACTTCAACTAATTTGCATCTCAGAGTTTCTTCTTGAGAGGGATGGCTGTGAAATAAACGCGAATGCTAGCCCAAAGATTTCCCAAGAGGATTAGTTGGTGAAGGTCGCTTAAAGACCCGTTACAAAAGTAGCACTGTATTTTTATAAAGACATAAAAAAAATTGTCTTCAGTTTCTTCTTTTTTCCCTGTTTTTGAATCTTGAATTAATTGAGAAAAATTTGTGCGCTTTAGTCTGAATTTATTTAATGAACTGCAGTGGTTTTCATGAAATTTTTAAGTACATAAGTCTCTTTCAATGAAAAAGTTTTGTACCTTTTTTATCATTTGTGATTTTCGTTGTTGCTTAACTTATAATAATTCAATGAATAACCTATTTCCGAATGCATATCTACACTGCTGACCACATAAAATGCTTCAAGAAGGACCAGGGATATCACAGCGAAATTTATTTGACTGATTACATGTTATACAAAGATCAAATGATTAAAATTATGGCTTCTTGTAATTTGTGGATGATGACAAAATCAGTAGTTTGTGTAGCCGTCATTGTTGACTATAACCGCTGGCACACGCCTCGACATAGAATCAAACAGGCTTTGGATGTATCCTTGGGATACAGTAATCCATTCGGCTTCCACATAATGCCAAAGTTGATCTGGTGTAGCAGCCGGTGGTGTATCTCGGGCCAGTCGTACAAGCATGGGCCACACGTTTTCGATTGGCGATAGATCAGGAGAGCAATCAGGCCAAGGAAACAATTCAATCTGATGGGTAAAGAAGAACTCTTGAAAATTGCGTGCCTCGTGTGGTCGCGCATTATCCAGTTGCAATATGGCTGATCGCAAGCGCTGAATGTATGGGAGGACCACGGGCTCCAACACCTCAGGCATGTAGGGCTGGCTGTTCTGTGAACCGACAATGCGTACCAGAAGGGTGTTGCAGTGAAATCCAATAACACCTCAAACCATGATACCGGGTGCAGGACCAGTGTGTCGATGGATAACGCAACAGTTGAGCAGACATTCACCATGGTGTCTCCAAACTAGAATCCGACTATCGTGATGTTGCAGGCAGAAGCGGGATTCATCAACAAACACAATGTCTTCCATTCCATTGTTCATGCCAGCCGTTCATCGCACCATTGGCGGCGCAAACGCATGTAGTTTCCAGTCAAGGGTAAACGAAGTGATGGACGCCTTGTGGACATTTTACTTTGCTGCAAACGGCATCGAATGGTACGAGCGGACACCGAACGATGCGTAACTGACTGAATCTGTTGTGCCATGGTTCTTGATGTGGCTGCGTAATCTATCACTGCCAGGCGCACAATCCGCCTGTCATCATGGGCAGTGGTGCAACGGAGTGGGTGCAATCGGCCTCGTCGGTCCGTCGTTTCCTCCTGCATCCAGTGATGACAGATCCGCATCACAGTTGCTTGGTTTCGTCCAACTCGTTGACCAATTTCTCTGAAGCATAATCCACGATTCCTATAGGCTACTATTCTTCCTCGGTCGAATTTAGAAAATTGGTCAAAAGACGCTCGATATCTTCCACGAGGCATAGGTAAAAAGTTTACTCAAAAAGAAGGAAAAAGAAAGAAAAAAAAAAAAAAAAACTCTTCGAAATCACAATTGCCTTATTTCAAATCGCCAATCTGTTTTCCCCTTTACAGCGCTTGCGGGTGGCGCTACGTTCGATCGTGATGTGCGTCTGCGCTATAATGCTAATGATATGCGTTTTTCATCGCCGCCAATGCATGATGGAAATTTTACATGGCTTGCATGCTTCCTTCAGGGTGTTACATTTCATGTGGCCAGCAGTGTATTTTGTAAACTATAGATAATATTTTAAAATAAAATGTATTTTTCTATTTCATTGGAAAAGACAGAAATCAATTATGAAAATTTATACATACGTTATCTATACTAACGAATATATAACTTATGCTATCTCTTATAAAAGAGAACAAATATCCTTCAGAGTGTTGCATTTTGTGTGGCCAGCCGTGTAAAAATCCACTTTGAAAAATATACATTTCTTATTCCGTATGCGGATAATATAATTCCCGATTAACTTGAAAATCAAAATGATGTTTCATCCTAACGGTTAATATTTATTGTTTTATTCAAATGGGAAATATTTAAGAGCATTGATTATATATATACACACAAAAACAGCTATATCTTCACTGTTTCCTTGATTGGGAACGAAGAACAATTTTATATAAAAAATAGTAAATTAGCTCGTTTAGTGACAGTGATTGATTATATCAGATGCTTAACACCAGATTCAGAAGTTTTTCTTGCTTTTAAGACATCCGGTATAAAATTACTAAACTGAATATGCTGCCATTGTATGAGAAAATTCCTGAAACGAAGAAAGGAAGGACTTTTTTAAACATCTACATAAAATTTTCTTAGATGTAAGTCCTCCCCCACCCCCACCTTAGATTTGCTTTCTCTTATCATAATAAGACCAATTTTAGATTGATGCTGGAATTTTGTTTTATATCCGCGGGGATCAAGAGCTATGTATGCATTTAGTGGGAAACTTAATTTTGAACTTTATGATAAGGCAACTAAGTCCATTATAAGATTTTCTTTCTGAAATCTGTAGATTTATGTTGGTATAATTAAAATTTTTAAAAATACTTATAGAAAATAATTTGTTGATATGTTTAATGATATGCTTTTTGCTGATAGAATAATCAAAAGTATTGACATGTTAATTTTTTTAGAAAGTTACACAAAATGTAGACATTTTACACTAGTCTTCAAAAGTTAAGGTTCCACCAATTTTTGACGCTCATTATAATAAATGAAGAAAAATAAAAATATAAAAAAATATAGCTTATATATAGATGATATAAAACTTCAATAAAAATCTTTGTGGCCGTGGTAACCTAGTGGTCAGGGTCATGGACTCGTGGCTGATATGTCATGAGTTTGAGCCTAGGACCGCTGAAGACTTGCCGTGCAGAGGGGACCGATGCAAGTTAAATATGTCGAGGCTCAAACTTCCTCCCTTTGGTGTAGCGTGGAAGTTAGGAGAGGAAGTGCCAGCTTAGGTGTTGTCCTCGTCACTTGATTATGGTTTAAAATTATGAAGTCCGTTGCCAATAGCCCTCGTAAAGCTTTGTAGTGCGACGTAAATATAGCTCTCATGTCTTTCTCTTAAAACCTCATAGAATCATTACATCCACAACTATATTTTTTTAAGAACTGGACACTTTTGCAACAGTCATAGAAAACAGCAAATATATCTTTCTTGCAATTTGTGAGGAATTTTTTCTTATGCTTGTAGATTTTTTTAAATTTTTTTTATTAAGATACTATTGCCAATGTTTAATATATGATTCGCAAACATGATGGGTAGTAGGATCAGTAGAAATGTGGTTTTCATAATCTGTTGCTGCTAGACTTCTTAATATGTCTTGTAGTATGATCAATTTGAATAAAAAAATTCAGTATCAAGAAAATATCTGTTTAGGGCCTCCCACAGGCTAGATTTCTAGCTCTTTTTACCCGAAGGAGAAGGAATACTATTGTGTCTCAGTTCATTTGAAATCACTGTGTTGCAACAAGGATGACAATATCTGCTACTATAGTGTATAGGCGTCTTCACAATCAAAGATTATACAAGACAATCTCTTATGTGTGTTTCTTTAATTCAACGATGCTGAAGTGCCCATTTAAGCTAGGCTAAAGAGTATGCTGCCTGGACCAACCAGCAATGAATCTCTGTACTTTTCATAGCGAGCTCCTGTTTTCTTTGGAGAGTGATTCAGGTCGTGTGTCGGTTTTTTGAAAATAAGACACCAGATACTACCCATCTACTATTGTTGAAGTTATAGAAGAGATGGGTTCTACGAGTGAGCACACTGACTTGGAGGATCTCAGATCGCTCTGAAATATCGGAACAAGATTCCTAGCTCCATATGCTACACCATATGCCAATGCTATTGGTGATGAATTCATCTTAATGGTTGATAATGTCTTACATCATCGTGCTAGTCTTGTCCAGGAATATCTTGAGGATGATGGCTTTGGAATGAAAGAAATTGTCAACTTTATCCCCGGTCTTTATTCCAATAGAGTATATTTGGGATGTCTCGGCAGTCTGATGGCTGCCTTAAGTCCGCCTCCGAGGTTGTTAGGGTATCCGACTACGTTCGGAACCGTGATTTTCAAAAGTGTATATATGGATAATATTTATGATATTTAGTGTCACTTAGATTAGAAAATGTAATTAAAATTGTTTTAAGAATAGTATTACAATAAAAAATTATTTAAGTACAATATTTTGACCAAAAATGAACATATGATGACCCATTTTCAAAATATTCTCCTTTTGTGAAAAATGCTTCTATTATATAATAATATTTTGCCTGTATATAGCTCAGACCTCTGTACAGAGAATCAACTAGAACTTTTGAAATATATAACTTAGAAGTGGGTTTATCTATGTTTTATACGACAACAGAGGGGAGAAATTTTAAGAAAAAAACGCCGATAATTATTTCAAATGGTTGTAACTGAAAATAATGTGAGTTTTTCAAAAATCATAGTTGAGCCTCTGTACAGCGGTCTGAGCTATATACAGGCAAAATATTATTATAATAGAAGCATTTTTTACAAAAGGATAACATTTTGAAAAAAGGTTATTTTAAGTTAATTTGTTGCTGAAATATTGTATTTAAATAATTTTTTTAAAAATAATTTTATACATGTATTCTAAACTAAGTGACACTAAATATCATGAAAATTATCCATTTATGCGCCTTTTTAAAATCACGGTTCCGAACGTAGTCGGATACCTTAAATCAGCTGCAACTAAGGTTTCTCCATTTAGGGGTGCTCTTTCCCAAACATCTGACGACAGGTAGAGGTGTGTGCATTCCTTATTAAAATCCAATTATAAATTTTTTCAATAAAAATATATGTAATAATATTTATTTATTTTTTATCAAACAACGGACTTCTGCAAAAGAATTTGATTCTTATTTAAAAATCATACTTCATTTAAAAGTATGTAAAATTGAATTAATAACTTTTTAATGCATGATTCTTCCAAATTTTGAGTTTTTTTTTGAACATCTCTTTTTCTAGGTTGGACAAGAAAAACTGGTTGTGTGGTTGTGCTATAACTTTTGAAGCCCAGTGTAAGTACTGAACTACAGGGCTTTGACTTATTTTGCTTTTCTTATACAACAAGGGATTTCTTCTGAAATGTACGTTAGACATAAAAGGAAAAAGCTTACTGTGTCCAAAGAAATTTTTGAAATGATGTCTTTAATACAGTTTCAGCGTAATTTTAGAAAAAGTGTGACTTAAGAGACTTTTCTAATAGAAAAAAAAATATCCGATGACAAATATTAAAATAGTGATATCGTGAACACCATATCAGTTGATGACAAAGCCATGTTTAGAAGAACTTACAGAATTGACATAGGCCATCAAAGGTAGGTCTTAGCCAAAATTGATATTTTCTGTTAAAGATGCATATTGAAAATTATGGAATTCAGGATTGCAAAGAAAAAAAAACTTTAAAAGATTGCCTTTCAAATGTATTAACTGTATGTATCTAGTTTCAGCGTTATTTTTTAATTTCGTTCCAACAGATAATTATATGGATTGTGTGTGTGAGTTGGTTTGTGACGTCTCACGCGTCCTTTCTCTAACATAACCTCTGTGTTCTTTGACAGCCACGATTAATGAAAAATCTTTTCCAACCCAAATCCAAGAAGTGAAACGAAGGATAGATGCAAATAAGATAACCTTTAAAAGGACAGAAGTTTTAGTAAGCGGGATGGCAATTTAGAGAAAGAAGTGTAAATTGACGGCTTACCTAAGAATCACGAAAATCTCGCCATTCATCCAAGGTACATACCATTGTACGCCAGCTTAGAGGAATATCTGAAGTGGATTGGACGTTGCGTAGAAACTAAGGTAGGAAGATTATATTCTGAATGCGAATATATTATTAAGATTGTGAGAGTAGGCGGATATAGTATAATTATATTGATAAGTGATCTAATTGCGCGATCTGTGTTAATTACGGCTACGGGTTTTGGTTTGTTCTCACTTAATATAAGTTTGTTCGATATATATAAGTAATTTAAGTTAAATTCTTAATAAAAGTCATATTAAGAATTCTAAAATGTCTCATCATTTCGAGAATCCCACACCTCTAACTTACGCTGAAACCCCACGATATGGTCAACGAAGATCGACCATGTCGCAGGTTCTTTGTAATTTCTAATATATTTATCCAAATTTTAGCGTTTCAAATGTTATGATGATATACTTATTCTTCCTTTTTTTTTCTTCTTAATATCGCATCTTAAGTACTTCACAGATAATCATTTTTATCTCAGATTTTTCATATGTTTCATCCCACCGATTTTTTCTGCCCTATTATAGGTTAGTCTTCTGAAATATGTTTTAATCCATGTTGAAAATTACTGATTAGTTGGTCGATAAATTTTCTTATAAACTTGAAGTAAGACGTTCCAATACCTTTTATCTCTTCGAAAAGCAATTTCGGATGTCGTACTCAATGCGGCTAAAGACCGCAAAGGGTTAATTTACTACCGTCGGCTTCTGTTGTAACGAGCACTTAGGGACCAATGCATTTGCTGGTTAAATCCTAAAGCTCGTAAAAACCAAATTCCCAGAAGGGAGAATAACAATACTTTTTTGTATTTTGTCTGGAAATAAGATATTTAATTTACTCTGTAGTATTTCTAAGTTTTTTATTTTACTTCTCGTTAAGTTAGATTCATGAACCATAGTAATTCGTTACTTTCAAAAATTCCTTATTTTTTTTCGTGTATTTTAAAGCTTTTGTGAAATTTAAGTTTAATTTGAAGGATGTTTCACGCTGATGTTTTTCTTATTTGTCGTGACAGACATCCATATAATGGTACTTAGGTAGTCTTTCGTCAAGAAGTATTTGATTTTAATTCAAAACCACTTATTTACAAGTTTACTGGAGTAACAAAAGTCATCAATTTCCTCTTCGCCTTTAGGTTGAGGATGAAAAGAAATGCTTCGCTTACAAATTGATAGTTAGCATGGAAATTATGCAATGAGTTTACAGAAATGCATTGACTGAATTCTAGTTTTGTTCCAAAAAGAACGAGTGCGGCTGTGCATTTTTGGTGATGAATCGATTATATGTATTTTCTAATCATATTGTTTACTTATTTTCGAAAGCCAATTTTTATTAAATTTCCGTATAATTTGTTAAAAACTATATAAATCTTTAACTAAGCCAGTATTCTCATATTAACATATATTTTTAAAGATATTAATAACAATGGAACTATTTTCAAAGCGACGACAAACTACACAAAAAGAAGGGAATTTGTGTGGTATATTCAGTAAATAAAATATCATGGAAAAAGAATTAATTTTGTGAAGAAAAAGAAACGCTAAATATTTCTGAATTGCTTTAAAATAATTTTGCCTAGGAAAAAAAGAAATATATGAATGTTTCTTAAAAATTAAATTTTTTTTAAGTGTTTGTTGATATTGATAAACTAATTACTGGGATAAGACATGAAATAACTTACGATGGTTTATTCGAAACTTGATGGTAATTGTCTACTCATATCTAGTAATGTGTAATATCTCATTCTCCATATTTTCATATCATGCCATTCGATGAGTTTTTATTTCTCGTTTGATTCAACATGCGCTAGTCTCCATTTTTCTATGTAGCATTTTTTCTGGCGATGCCGACCTCAAAGTCATAATTATCAAACTAACGCTCTGCAAACCAAATAAAAAGCAACCACAACATCCATTTTATTATGCTAAATTTATTCAAAGGCTATTTAAATGTTTTTATTTTCCATATTATGTGTAAATTTACTTTTAATATACTGTATTTAATATTAAAATTTGGCATTTTTCTATTTTATGCGTCATATTTTGTTGCTAGTTTTTCATGAGAGCACTTCTACAATAATTCATTAATTTGATTTTAACTTTTAAGTCTACCATGAAAAGATATTTTTCTTCAATCTACTAAATTTTATAATGGTTTTGTAGAATATATTAATATATTCTTTTAATTTTTAAAAAATGTCTGTTTCCATTTACACAGTTTTTCCTCCTTCTAAAATATCTGCAGTAATACATATATTTGTAATCATCAAGTTAATGTTTCTTTAAAACTAAAAAAGTCAAGGGGTTCAGTTTCTTAAGTTTTGAATTTAAGCAGATTGGACAGACTCAAAGAGCTGGATTCATTCATACTGTTGGAGCGATAAATTGAAGCTGACAGGAAGACTTTTATCAAATATAAAATTAGGATCTGGGTTTCGAATGACCCAGTTGAGAAAGTTCCTTTTCTTTTTAGATAAGATAGTAAGAACAAATTAAGCGTACAGTTATTGTTCACCGTTTTAACCAATAACAAATACAATGAAAACAATTTTATAAATAAACGATAGCATTATATAGAACGTCCTTGAAACTCCCTTGATATGTTTAATGTTTCATAATTTTTTAAGGAGGTCACATCTTATATATATTATGACTACATCAGCATTATGACTACATTTATGGATTTATCTAACTATGATTATTAAATGTGAGTAATTCATATCTCTTCCACTGAAAATTTAAATAAAAATAATGGCAAGTAGTTATAAGTAATTCAGGCAAAAAGCTCATATAAATTTGAATGAATTGTGAACAATTCTGAGTGCAATAATAATAATAAAAAAAGATCACTCCATTAGATTTTAAGTCATTTCAATGATAGTTACAGTATAATATTGACACAAAATTTTGTTTTGTGATTAATGTTTTGTTTTATTTTGTATTTAACAGTTTAAAATGGTTCGCATTTACGTATACGTTCTGCTTTATTCCAAATTTAGTATACATTTTTATAATAATAAATTTTTAGTAAACTTAAAAAAAAAAAAAAATTAAAATTAATTCCCAAACTTTGAGAACTTTTTTAAATAACTACAATATGTTTGTTCAGAAATTATTAACTCTATTTTTACCGATATAAAGAAAGAAGATAGCAAAATGTTCTATAAAAAATTATTCATTACTTTTGAATAATTTTGTATATTTATTTGTAATTATATTTAAATGCTGCACTTATTTACGAATTTTCCTGTTACCGTTTGTCCCTTATTCAATTTTGCGCCTAATAAGTTTTATATAAAATGGTACATAAGAAAGTTAGCTAATAATAAGTGCAATACGCGTAGGTTTCCGTTACCATATTCAATCTACCAATTACTTATTAAGATATTTCTGATATAATTACACTGAATGAATACTTAAAAGCTAATAAAAAGAATTATTCAGTATTTAAATAAATAAATAAATGAATAAATAAAAGTCTAAACTAGAACACAATTGTCAAATATTGGTATAATTTACAGGTGCAAAGATGTACCTTTTTTGGGGGGTTCACTTTGTGTTTTTAAAAGTAAAGGCATTCACTGTTTACAAAGTTTTCTGTTTTAACATATATTATTAAAAATGCATGTAATGTTAAATATTGATGATGAAATGTGGAACATATTTTACACAAGAAAATATGAATTAATTCGAACAGATAGTGCTAAGACGAAGAAATGAACAACGATTCTGTAAATTTGTAATATCTGCATTTTTAAATTTTTTCGTTTACCTTGTGATATGATATTTACTATATCCCATATCATTTGCATCCGGCATTTGTATCCACTGGCATCCGGTCAAAAGTCCATTTCCGGAGGGGATGGTTAGTGAGGCACCAACTGTATATTGATCGTTATTTGAATTTGTTGAAAATTCTTACAACCTATTTCAGACGTTATAATATTATTTTTTACCTTAAATTACTCATTTTAGTTATATATTTGCAGGAGTACACTTTATATTTTATGAAGTATATGGTATAAAGTGTGTATACGCGTACATTATAAACATAACACAAAGTGTATACGCACATTTACGCTTTATATCATGAAATATATTATAGATTGTATTGTATTTAAGTAATTAAATAAATAATGCTGTGTAATATAGAAAAAGCCAATATATTTCGAATAATAAATTTTTTTATTAATCATCATTTTTGATAGCATAAGCAATATCGTTTCTGCAATATCGTCATAAGCCCTAGAAGTTTCGGGTGTTTATATTCATAATTTCATTGTACTTAGAAATAAGTCTTATATACATTAGTTATGTATATTTTAATTTTTGTTAATTTTATACAAAACTCACCCTTTTATTACGATAATCATCTTGTTTTCCTTTTTTCTTAAAAAAAATTAATATTATGAATCTTGTAGCTTATTCTTACTCTGATAATATTTATTTACTTAGATTCGCTTTAAAAGCTGTGTATGTTTTGTTCAAGGGTTCTATATAAAAACTTATACATATACTGAGTATAAATGTTAACAATAGTGAAAGCTTCAAGGAAAGCAAATACTTTTCATCAACTAAGCAAACTTGAGAGTGTCTCTCATCACATATAACCTTCAAAAACAACTTTCATAGCTCCAATATTCATGATTGCTTTTAATAGTGAATATTAAAAAAAGAAACTTTTATAGACCATAAAATTGATATGAGCTTTTTAGAATGATGTACGTGAAAAAACTTTGTGCCATTTCATTCTGTTTTTTAATTTTGAAATTGTTAAGAAAATAACAGACTAGTGAGAGACGTGGTAAATATTTCTTGCTATAACCCAGTCAAATATTGAATATATTACTGTTTTCTAATTTGAGCTATGATAAAGGGTCACTGTCTGTACATCATCACGGATCTTTCAGTAGTGTTTTCATTTTAGTTCTAGGATAATGACTTAAAGTATATTCACCTGTCGTTAAAGTAAGAAATCATACCCTTTAACTTTTGGAATGCAGTATTACTACTATTAAAAAGAAAAAAAAATTGTTGGACTTCTGAGATAATGATACTCAAATACAATTGCCTGTAAGAAAAGAAAGATGGTAAGATTGTAGCTAAAGGAAACTTACTGATGTTAATAGTCAACTAATGATTCAGTTTCGGTCACAGATCCTGCGTATTTGAAGCAGAAAAAAAGGGGCATTCTACTTCACTGTAACCTTGCACTCAATTCAATGTTAAGTTCGAGCACTTGAATATCTAACATCCCTTATGCTGATACAGAGGATGTGTAAAGGTCACAAGAGGAAAATTAAATAATGCGAATCTTCCTCTTAATAAATGACAGATTAAAAATGAACAGAACTGCTTTGTAAGTTACCTCCATATCCCCATAGAGTTGTAATTAGTTAGGATTAAGAAACCCCTAAAGATTTATTTTGTTTACCAATTTTCTCTGGTAATATTTATGTGAATAGTACCGTAGCTACTTTAAATGTCTTAGATTTATTGTCATAAGCTGTAAATCTTCATTTATTTTACAGTTTTCTCTTATGAATAGCACTGATTCATTTTTAATCAACTTCCGATATATACGTGTATATATATATGTATATATATGTTTTTCGAATGTTATTGTTTGTGGCTGTTATCTCTTGTTTGTAGAGAATTAGCCTATATATATATATATATATATATGTGTGTGTGTGTGCATTTTATATGTAGCATAAAGTTTTTAACTTTCTGATTACTTAATTTTAAAATAGTCTTGATATTTTAAGTAGCAATGATAATGCGTTTTAACTGGATTGAAATTATTTCGAATTAAGTCGTATGTGCTCCGTATATATGCTAATCATAAACAAATTTTAGAAGTCAATCATTATACAGAATAGATAGTAGTCATTTATGAATTTGGTAATTAATGGATCTTTTTACTTATTCAATACTTTGCAATACTTCGAAATCATGTATCATTTAAGACTTGAGAGTTTGTGCGATTTAAATGAAATGGCAACGATGAACTGAATTTTACTCTTATATTCTGTGAATATGACTCTTTCATATTTTGTTGTTGTTGTCGCTTGTTTTTACCCTGGGATACATATGAAATACAAGTAGAAGAACAGAAACATACAATACAAATAGAAGAATATAGACATTTATTACAAAGGATGATCTCAGCATATAACAGAAGGGGTGCGCTGCTTTCCATTCGAGACGGGATTCCATTACAGGCGAAAGTCCGACTTTTTTTCCTGAAGGAAATACATCTATGCCTTACTCGGGATTCGAACCCGAACCCACTCGTTTACAAGCCGAGGGGATTCTTTCATATAAATCAGATAAATACAATCATTTTCTGTGAAAACTTTCAGAATTTGTTCAGTGGTCCGTTTTAAAAAATATATATGGTATTCATAGAGATGACTTTGTGTGTGTGTTTGAAATTGATTTTTTTAAAAAAAATATTGTAGGGATTTAAATTTGTGGTTATTTCTAATATTTTTATAAAAGTCTTGCAGAGAAGCATTGAAAAGTATTTATGTTTCCATTACAACACATTATGCCGTCAGTAAGCTTTGTGTTTCATAAAAAAACATCTATTTCTCAATATAAATAAATTTGTCTGCCGTATGTTTATATTTTTAGTTCCAACTTTCACGTGCCATGTACCAGCTTAGCTACTTTTTTCAGAATTTTGTGTAAATCAAAGGAATTGTATTGTTAGTTCTGAAAATTGGTTTATATAGTGCATTGTTAAAGTTGGCATACGACTCTGAAGTGTCTTTTACTTTCTCTAATTTGGCTACCAAATTATTAATACATTTGCGTTGTTAGAATACTTCATTTTTGTAGTTTTTTAACTATTTTTTCTTGCACTAAAATATGATTTCAAAACGTATTGTTTGAATCACGTTATCACAATCTGTATTTATAAATAGTAAATGCGTTTCTTCTAAGTTAATGATGACATTTCTTTCATGTATAATTTATTATTTTTGTGTTACAGGTGAATATATTGATTTGAATGAAAAAAATGCATGGGAGAATTCATAAGCATTTATTTAAACAATTATAACTCGATTATCCAGAAAATAATAGTTAGTCGTATTCAGTGGCGCAAACAGGAATTTTAT